>JABUQX010046764.1:0-12281 GCA_015478945.1 Trachelipus rathkii
TTAATTATATACTACCCTCACCATATAATATATATATCAGTAGTAGTATTATTATATATGAGCTATTATATGATAATAACTATATATATAGCATATATATATATATATATATATATATAATATATATATATATAGTTATTATATATATATACTAGTATATATATATATTATCATATATAGGGCGTTTGCGTTTGCGGGCGTTTCGCTGGCTCTTTTCCGGGCCGCGCTCTCCTGCCGCTGTTTTGGTTTGACCAAAGTTCCTGTACTTCTCGTCGCTTCCTTCTGGTGTTTTCATTCGGGTTCACATGGGGCTATTCTGCTGGTCAGCTCGTGTGTGTACCCCGCTGTTCCGTTCCGGTTTTTGGCTTACCGAAGCTGGTTTTTTGGGCAGCTTTTCTTTTTTTTCTTTTCTCGCGATCATCAACGTATACTAATATATATAGGGACAAATATTATATATAATATAATATATTATATATATTAGTATATAATATATACTATTATATATACTTAATATATATATATAAGTTATATATAACTACGCATATACACACACTATATATATAATATATATATATATATCCCTATATATAGGATGACACCATGAAAAATGCAGCATTTCAAATTTGGGTGCATTTGTTTTGAGTTCATTGTATTTCTGTGTGTAATGCGTCCTTATCAGAACTCACACAATACCATAAAATATTTGCAATACGTTCAAATATCACTTATTGTGATCTCAGGCTTACCTATTAAATTGTAGATTTTAAATCAATTCTAACTAGCATAAATTTATTTAATCTTTGGTAAATACATTGATTTCATTAAGGTACTCTCAAACCCAAAGCGGTGGCGGAAGATAAAGCGAGTTGTTTGGCAGCAAAGTTTATTTAAAGCACAATATCAAAAACGAACTGCTCGCGGCGAAAAGTTTGTTGACTCGCTGATCGTTTGCTTTTCAGTTGTGGACGTGACAAAAAAACAAAAAACAAAAAAACATGAGTTTTATCCTTTTCTTAGGATATCTTTTTCTGATACGAAATCCTAGGGCGGATCCTTTAAGATAACCGAGACCTATAAATAACTCCTATTCGTAGTCCCTCGTATGACCGGTCATTTGGCTGACCACGCACTTTGGCGTGTGTGTTTTGTGTTTTTTCAACTCGACTGTTTTGTGTTTCTTTTTTAACTCAACCATGTGTCGAGTTGATTTGCTCTTGTTGGAGAATCGCTTTAGTTTGGTGCATTCTTTATGGAAAGACGTGAGATGGATGCCTATATAACTAAGCTTCTATAAATACGTCAGCTACACTCGAACATATTATCTATCCAGCAAACATTTTTATTATTAAAACAACTCTTCAATAATAATACATTGCAGCTTTGATACAGTTTAACTATTTGGTCTATAAATACACGTATGCTAGTAAACTACATCTACTCCCTGCAGAATTTTGTTATCTTTACAAAATCTCCAATACGATTTTTTCTCTTTTTGAACCGCCGATCTCATTTTATTAAGAACACTTAACCAAATCTGATCCTTTCATAAATCAAGTCTTCCTAAATTTGTTGAGCGCAAAATAATCGCTCCAAACAGGGCTCCAACAGAACCACCATGAGAATACATCTTGACCAGTCAAGAAATTAACGCTGCAAAATTAAGAATAAAATATAAGAAACAAAGGTCATCATAGCCAAATCATGTGTCGTACCACGGCCTCTGACGAAATTTTTATTTTAAAATGAAAAAGTTGTAATACTCACTAGTAAAAAATAAAGAAAAATAATCGGTTCCGTATTTATGATTTGGTGAAGTTCAATAAATTTTAAGTTCTTTACTTTTTTTATTTTATTTTATTATTTCAAAGTTTTTTTAAAACCCATTTTATTTAGTTACTCAATTTTGTTTGGGTGCTCCAGAGTGAGAAAAGAGTATACGACCACACAATTGCTCTTAAAGAGCAATTAACATATTGCTGTTTAAAGACAGGGTGTTACTTCTGACTCCTTCAATTAAATTACTTTGCGCGAGGTAGCGATATTATCCTTAGATTACACGTTAATCCTTAGTTTGAACTTCTAGGTTCCTGGTTTCGTTAGGTTTAAATTAGGGTGTTAAGGCTCTGTTTGTTAAAGTGGTTAAGTTAAGTTGTTAGGCTTACGGTTCTCTTGGCTTAGCGTTAGTCCTTTAGATTGGTGTGTTAGAATTAGCGTTATTGTTGTTACGGGTTGGGTGGTTGAGTTTGTTTGTCGTTTTTGTTTCCGTTGTTAGGTAAGGTTGTTACGTGTCGGTTGTTGTGTCGTCAGTGTAAGGTCCCAGGCGGTGTTAGCTTGTTGTTGTTGGAGGTTCGTGTGTTGTGGTTGTGTTTGTGTTGTGGTTGCGTTTGGGTGGTTTGAGTTTGTACACGTTGTTGTTGTTGTTTTGTTCGTATGTTGTTAGTTTGGTTGTTCGGTTATTCGCCCCTGCCCTTCCGCCTTCGTGTATTTTTTCATGTCAGACAGTTACATACATACATGATCGAAATTTATTGCGACTTTCTCACCAGTATGACGCCATACCACGACGACTGCGAGCTGACATCACCACACACACGCGCCCCGATCTCAGACAGGCATCGGAACGCAATGTCCTAGCCGCGTGGGGCATTCATCAACGCACCACGGAGGAGTGCGGAGGCTTAGCTTCACAGATAGTTAAACATGTGTCAGCATTTAGTTTACTACAATGCTAAGGCCGCAATAAGCTTTAGCTCTTTCTACACACACACACACACCACACCAACACACACACACCACACACACTCTACACACACACAACACATCCGCACACAAGACACAGAAACAGATTCAATTTATTTATCGAAGACAAGTTTTATTTAAGAGGGTTTTAAGAATTATATTTTTTGTAATTCCAAGTTGCCTAAATATATTTTATATTAAGAAAAATGGGAATTTATAGGAGTCTAAGTTAAAATAAAAAATTAAGGAGTGAATGTTAATAATATTTCTTTTTATTAATAATAATTTTTTGTTTAAAATTTACTGTATAGTATATCAGGGAAAAGATTTATAACACTTTTTTGTTCGAAATTGGTTTTTTAACAGATTTGAATGGTTGCTTAAAGTTTATTTTTTCATATTGGTATACGTTACCGAGATTATAATATTAAATGAATTATTTAATTCTAGGATTCCTATTCTATATTAAAAGGGAGAGAGAAAGTGATTCTGTTTTAGGACGGCGTGGACCGGTTTCACTTCGGTTCGGGAGGAAAAAAGCCCGATATTTTTTAATATTTTTGTTTTAACGCTTATACGTTCAAACGTAGCATAGCCGAGTAGCCCTTGCAACAGTGACATTTTCAACGGACTCGATCTGTAAATGTGTCGTAACCTCGATGTCTAAGTTGCCGACACCTTGAAATTTTTTTGTAAAGTCTCGTTGAAAAAAAAATTTCCACGAAAAATTATGCGATCGGGAACTTAGAAATCGATGTTACTACAAATAGGAACTTCAAGCCCGTTGAAATGATACTATTTGAAGGACTTCTGGGTTTTAATACGTTTGAACGTATTTCAAAATCTACATATCTTATTATGAGCTGTTCCCGAGGGGTCGACGAATTGTCCCAAAAGAAAAATTGAATTTTAGTAACGAATATCTTAAGCTGCGTTTTCAAAAGCCTGACTGCAGCCCGGGCGGGCACTTAGGCGCATATGCGTCGTTTCCAGCGCCCGTTTGAGCACCAAAAACAAATCCCTAATGTTCGTTTTTTTAATTTGAACCCGTGTTTAAACTAGTTAAAACCTTTTTTTACATATAGAGTGGGAAGATAGGGGGGGGGGGTGAAATACTTTAACATCGGATGTAATATCATTAATACAACACTTAATTCAAACATATTATACCTTAGTACTTTAAACTTTTTGAGGGAGTAATAAATTAATTTCTACCGCGATAGAATTTTTTTTGTTAAAAAAACACGTTTATTTTGAGTTTTAATGATGACAATGGTGATAATCGAATAAAATATAGTTAAATTTAACCGAAATAATATCTCACATTCAAATCTATAACACAAATTTAAAAAAAAAGAAACAAAAACCAAACATTAACAAATTAATCAATCGGCTTTTCGCTGACGCTGTTTCGTTTCGTATTTTCGTCCGTTTGCGTAAATTCATCGTCCTCGTCGTCGTTGTTGCTGTTGTTGTTGTTGTTGCTGTTGTTGTTGTTGTTGTTGTTGTTGTTGTTGTTGTTGTTGCTGTTGTTGTTGCTGTTGCTGCTAGTAAATCCGTTTTTCACTTCGTCCCAACCAACTTTCATTTTCGAGTAAACGGTTTTCATAAGTTCTCGGAGTTCGTTTATTTTGTTTTGATAAAGCTCTATCGTCGTTTCCGATTTATCGGCGCTTTCGACCAACGTTTTCGTTTCCTCAAATGTCTTTAATATATTTCCGCGCAGACTCTCGGATATGTCTAATTGTTTCATCATCATCATCACCCTTTCGTTTTGGAGAAGAGATTTCGCCTCGTTACACAATCTCTCTAGCGAATATAGTGTTTGAATTTTTTCAACGAAGGCTTCGTCGTATTTCGTGAATATCTCCGCTTCTTGAACCATATTATAATTATATGTATATATTTCCTCTTTCGATATTTTTCCTTTATCGCTGGATATGGTAATTTCGTTTTTCGCGGCCAGTCGACTTATCGGCAGCGGACACACTGAGAATCCCATTGGCGTCGACTTCGAAGGTTACTTCTATTTCGGGTTTTCCGCGCGGGCAGGGGGTTATCGGTGACTATTCCGTCGGGTAAGATTTTCTCGAGTAAATTATTATCTTTAGGTCGAGTTCGTTCCTCCTCGTACACCTGAATTAAAAAGCCCGGTTGGTTTGTTGGTTGGTTGGTTGGTTGGTTGGTTGTCTTTATAAGTAGAAAAAAGTGGGTGTATTTTTGTCCTGAATTAAAACGCCCGGTTGGTTGTCTCTGTAAGTCGAAAAAAGTTGGGTGGTTTTTGTCGGAATGGTCTTATTCCTTTCGATGATTTTACACATTTCCCCCCCGGCTGTTTCGATTCCCAGAGAAAGCGGCGCTACGTCTAATAAAAGCACGTCCTTAACGCTTTGCGACTCGTCCCGAGATAGAACCGCAGCCCGAACGGCCGCGCCGTAGGCGACGGCCTCGTCCGGGTTAATCGAAAAGTTTAAATCTTTACCGTTGAAACACTCTTGCAGCAAGTTTCGAATTTTCGGGATACGAGTCGATCCAACTAAGAGTAAACCGTTTAAGCAAAACTCTCAGTTGGCTTCTGGTCATATGAAGGACGGGTGGTTGTGCGTGTCTCTGTCTCTTTCACTCACGACGACATCTTAGTTCCAGAACCAGAACGCTTAAAATTGTTTTCTTTTGTATTTTTAAAAAATCATCGAAACTTTTCAATTTTTTTTTTAGGGATTAGGGAACTTAGACATCGTAGTTAGGACAAAAAACGAAACCGAGCACGATGAAAAGACGCATAAGCAAGGGTTACTCTGCTATAAAACGTTCGAACGCGTTTCGAAAGCCAAATATCTTTCGTTTAGCTATTGCTGGGATCGTTTGAAACAGCACTACATGAATCGACATTTCTCATAATATATACATATAGCGATAGATTTGAAATGTTTCATTAAAAAAAAATTAAAAATATATAATAATGATAGATGTGGTATTGAAATATTTTGGATAAGTAAGTTTTTAAAAGTATACAATTAATTGGATCTTTAAACGGAATTATTTTTTTTAGCCAAATATGCCAAAGTAAAAAAAATATATTTTCTGAAACCGCCGAGATTTTGCGAAAATTTTTCGAAGTAATTGGGAACTTAGATATCAAAGTTAGGATATAAAACGAAATCGAGCCCGATGAAAATACGCTATATCAAGAGGTACTTTGCTATAAAACATTCGAACCTGCTTCGAAACCCAAATATCTTTCTATTAACTCTTCCTGAGATCTGATGAAACAGCGCTAAATGAGTCGACATCTCTCCTAATATATAAAAAATATATTTGAATTATTTCAATAAAAAAATTTTTTTTTTAACAAAATATATAATGCGGATAGCTAAACCGGCGAGATTTTTTTCAAATTTTTTGATAGCTTCGATACCATAGACACCTAAGTTAAGAAAAATCTAAGTTTAAACATTTATTAAAAGTTCTATTTGTGCTACACGACTTCAGGCCGCTCAGCGGTGTGTGCTGCTCTCGTATCGAGTCTCAAGCGACTTCTTTTATATAAACTAACTTCAGTTGTTGTCTTGCACGATAAACGAACTCACACTGTTTGTGTTGCGCGACTCGCGTTAAATTTGTCTCATGTTACAATTAGCTAGGAGAGCGAAATATTTGTGATGTCTTCATTACTCTCTCTCCATGGTTCTATAGATTACTGTGAATCTTCTATTACCTCTCCAGTGATATATTGTGAAGTGGAATTCTATTTAGAGCCACGATATTTGGACTCTCAGATCAATATAGGTGCGACTCTCGCGTCATGTTGAAGTGGTGGGATGATCATACGTGAGCGCTAGTTCGCGCTTTCCATTATGAAGAATGAACTAATTAGCGTTTCGAGTGGTGTGTCATTGTTCACGGAGATATGATGTTCATAAGGTATTAATACAATTCATAGTTCCTTTATATATGTTGATAGCACGAATACCAGTGGGAGATTTCTTGCAGCGGTGATCTCTCTTAAGCACAAGCAATGGGTGTAAGACGGACGATACTTACTCGATCTGCTTTCTTCTTGTTGCTTCTTTGCTTCTATCTCTCCTCTTATTGGCTAATTAAGGATTGATGATACTATATTAAGTTGAACGCGGCAGGAAACTTTAGTGTGTGGATTCTAGAGTGAGGAAATCTGCAAATTAGTAGCAATGGACACTCAATTAAGGTAATTACTTCTTCGACCTCGGTACCATCGGACTTCGTTCCAAGATGGGGAATCTCTCTCTACTCAGCACGAATCACATCGTGAGGTAGATAATAGGAGTTCAACATATAAGCGTTTAACGTCTATATATGGTACTTGAAAGTTTACAATAAATATTTCGATAAATAAATGAATCTCGCGCAGAGCAAAATTTTATCAGAATATAATTCATCGGATCAAAAAAAAAAGTGCTTGGAACTGTCGTCGGGTCACAAAAAATAGTGCTTTGGAAAGACCTTTAACTTTTAATAAATGTTTAAACTTAGATTTTTCTTAACTTAGGTGTCTATGGTATCGAAGCTATCAAAAAATTTGAAAAAAATCTCGCCGGTTTAGCTATCCGCATTATATATTTTGTTAAAAAAAAAATTTTTTTATTGAAATAATTCAAATATATTTTTTATATATTAGGAGAGATGTCGACTCATTTAGCGCTGTTTCATCAGATCTCAGGAAGAGTTAATAGAAAGATATTTGGGTTTCGAAGCAGGTTCGAATGTTTTATAGCAAAGTACCTCTTGATATAGCGTATTTTCATCGGGCTCGATTTCGTTTTATATCCTAACTTTGATATCTAAGTTCCCAATTACTTCGAAAAATTTTCGCAAAATCTCGGCGGTTTCAGAAAATATATTTTTTTTACTTTGGCATATTTGGCTAAAAAAAATAATTCCGTTTAAAGATCCAATTAATTGTATACTTTTAAAAACTTACTTATCCAAAATATTTCAATACCACATCTATCATTATTATATATTTTTAATTTTTTTTTAATGAAACATTTCAAATCTATCGCTATATGTATATATTATGAGAAATGTCGATTCATGTAGTGCTGTTTCAAACGATCCCAGCAATAGCTAAACGAAAGATATTTGGCTTTCGAAACGCGTTCGAACGTTTTATAGCAGAGTAACCCTTGCTTATGCGTCTTTTCATCGTGCTCGGTTTCGTTTTTTGTCCTAACTACGATGTCTAAGTTCCCTAATCCCTAAAAAAAAAATTGAAAAGTTTCGATGATTTTTTAAAAATACAAAAGAAAACAATTTTAAGCGTTCTGGTTCTGGAACTAAGATGTCGTCGTGAGTGAAAGAGACAGAGACACGCACAACCACCCGTCCTTCATATGACCAGAAGCCAACTGAGAGTTTTGCTTAAACGGTTTACTCTTAGTTGGATCGACTCGTATCCCGAAAATTCGAAACTCGCTTCGAGAGTGTTTCAGTTGCAAAAATGTAAACTTCACGATTAACCGGGACAAAGCCATCGCCGACCTGCGAAGCGGTCATTCAGGTGGCGATTTTATTCCGGGACGAGTAGCAAAACGTTGAAGATACGCTTTTATTGGTCGTGGCTTCGTTTTCTCTCGGAATCGAAAAGGCCGGGGAGAAATGTGTAAAAATGATCGAAAGGGATAAAAAGACCATTCCTACAAAAATACACCCACTTTTTTCTACTTATAAAGACAACCAACCAACCAACCAACCAACCAACAAACCAACCGGGCTTTTTAATTCAGGTGTACGAGGAGGAACGAACTCGACCTAAAGATAATAATTTACTCGAGAAAATCTTACCCGACGGAATAGTCACCGATAACCCCCTGCCCGCGCGGAAAACCCGAAATAGAAGTAACCTTCGAAGTCGACGCCAATGGGATTCTCAGTGTGTCCGCTGCCGATAAGTCGACTGGCCGCGAAAAACGAAATTACCATATCCAGCGATAAAGGAAAAATATCGAAAGAGGAAATATATACATATAATTATAATATGGTTCAAGAAGCGGAGATATTCACGAAATACGACGAAGCCTTCGTTGAAAAAATTCAAACACTATATTCGCTAGAGAGATTGTGTAACGAGGCGAAATCTCTTCTCCAAAACGAAAGGGTGATGATGATGATGAAACAATTAGACATATCCGAGAGTCTGCGCGGAAATATATTAAAGACATTTGAGGAAACGAAAACGTTGGTCGAAAGCGCCGATAAATCGGAAACGACGATAGAGCTTTATCAAAACAAAATAAACGAACTCCGAGAACTTATGAAAACCGTTTACTCGAAAATGAAAGTTGGTTGGGACGAAGTGAAAAACGGATTTACTAGCAGCAACAGCAACAACAACAGCAACAACAACAACAACAACAACAACAACAACAACAACAACAGCAACAACAACAACAACAGCAACAACGACGACGAGGACGATGAATTTACGCAAACGGACGAAAATACGAAACGAAACAGCGTCAGCGAAAAGCCGATTGATTAATTTGTTAATGTTTGGTTTTTGTTTCTTTTTTTTTAAATTTGTGTTATAGATTTGAATGTGAGATATTATTTCGGTTAAATTTAACTATATTTTATTCGATTATCACCATTGTCATCATTAAAACTCAAAATAAACGTGTTTTTTTAACAAAAAAAATTCTATCGCGGTAGAAATTAATTTATTACTCCCTCAAAAAGTTTAAAGTACTAAGGTATAATATGTTTGAATTAAGTGTTGTATTAATGATATTACATCCGATGTTAAAGTATTTCACCCCCCCCCCCTATCTTCCCACTCTATATGTAAAAAAAGGTTTTAACTAGTTTAAACACGGGTTCAAATTAAAAAAACGAACATTAGGGATTTGTTTTTGGTGCTCAAACGGGCGCTGGAAACGACGCATATGCGCCTAAGTGCCCGCCCGGGCTGCAGTCAGGCTTTTGAAAACGCAGCTTAAGATATTCGTTACTAAAATTCAATTTTTCTTTTGGGACAATTCGTCGACCCCTCGGGAACAGCTCATAATAAGATATGTAGATTTTGAAATACGTTCAAACGTATTAAAACCCAGAAGTCCTTCAAATAGTATCATTTCAACGGGCTTGAAGTTCCTATTTGTAGTAACATCGATTTCTAAGTTCCCGATCGCATAATTTTTCGTGGAAATTTTTTTTTCAACGAGACTTTACAAAAAAATTTCAAGGTGTCGGCAACTTAGACATCGAGGTTACGACACATTTACAGATCGAGTCCGTTGAAATGTCACTGTTGCAAGGGCTACTCGGCTATGCTACGTTTGAACGTATTCGGAAACAAAAATATCTAAATATCGGCTCTTCCTCGATACCTAATGAAACGTTCCTAACAGAATCGACTTCTCCTGTAATATAGATAGGAATAGGATTAAATAATTTTAATATATAATCGCTTAAACGTATACAATATGGATAAAAGTAACATTAAATAATTTCGATACAAAAAGTGTTTAAACTTTTATATACAGTAATTAATTAGTTTTAATAAAAGAAATTATTATTATTTTTTAATTTTACTTAGAAAGAGATATAATTCCCATTTTTTCTTTATTAAATAATATTTTATGGCAATTGAATTACAAAAATTAAAAATTTAATAATGTTCGATAAATAAATGACTCTCGCGCGAAAGCAAAATTCGATCATTATATAACTTTTCTTACATAAAAAACACAACAACAACAACAACAACAACAACAACAACAACAACAACAACAACAACAACAACAACAACAACAACAACAACAACAACAACAACAACAACGACAACAACGACAACAACGACAACAACGACAACAACGACAACAACGACAACAACGACAACAACAACAACAACAAGGAGAAGTCGATTTAGCTAGGGACGTTTCATCGGGTATCGAGGTAGAGCTGATAATTAGATATTTAGGTTTCCGAATACGTTCAAACGTAGTATAGCCGACTAGCCCTTGAAACAGTAACATTTTTAAGGACTCGATCTCCCAATTTGTCTTAACCTCGATGTCTAAGTTCCCGAAATCTTTAAAAAAATTTTGTGAAGGCTCGACGAAAAAAAAAATTTTTCCAAAAAAAATTAGGCGATCGGGAACTTAGACATCGAGGTTACGTCACATTTGAATATCAAGCCCGTTGAAATGATACTATATGAAGGAATACTTAGTTTTAATAGGTTTGAACGTATTTCGAAACCAAAATATCTTACTAGTAACCCTTCCCGAGATCCGACGAAACGTCACTAAAGGAGTCGACCTCTCATAATATATTTACTAATGGATTTGAATTCTTTCTATAAATAATTGTTGCATAAACGTATATCATATAGCTGGCTAGAGTAATAAATTATTTCGATAAGTAAGTGTTTAAAGGAATGCGATTAAACGGAATTTTTTTATGCTTATTAACCAAAGGTACCAACTCATATTTTTTTATTATATAAAAAGTTTAAACACCTATTTATCAAAATATTTTTTATGTAACTTCAATCCATATTATACGTTTAAAGATTATATGATAAAATTATTTAATCCATTTTCCTATCAAATATTATAGGAGAGTCGATTCGTTTAGGACGTTTCATCGGTACCGAGGAATGCATATAGAATAGATATTGTTTGCTTCCGAATACGTTCAAACGTAGTATAGCCGACTAGCCCTTGAAACAGTAACATTTCTAAGGATAAGATCTCCCTATTTGTCGTAACCTCGATGTCTAAGTTCCCGAAATCTTAAAAATTTTTTGTGAAGGCTCGAAGAAAAAAAAATTTTTCCAAAAAAAACTATGCGATCGGGAACTTAGACATCGAGGTTACGTCACATTGGAATATCAAGCCCGTTGAAATGATACTATATGAAGTAATTATGAGCTTTAATACGTTTAAACGTATTTCGAAACCAAAACATCTTACTAGAAACTCTTAACGAGATCTGATGAAACGCCACTAAAGGAGTCAACTTCTCTCATAATATATTTACTAATAGATTTGAATTATTTCTACAAATAATTGTTGTGTAAACGTATATCATATAGCTGGCTAGAGTAATAAATTATTTCGATAAGTAAGTGTTTAAAGGAATGCGATTAAACGGAAATTTTTATGCTTTTTTAACCTAAGGTACCAAACTCATATTTTTTTTATTATATAAAAAGTTTAAACGCTTAATATTTTAATGTTACTTCAATCCATATTATATACGTTTAAAAGATTATATGATAAAATTATTTAATCCTTTTCCTATCAATATTATAGGAGAAGTCGATTCCGTTAGGGACGTTTCATCGGGTACCGAGGAATGGCATATAAATAGATATTGTTGCTTCCGAATACGTTCAAACGTAGTATAGCCGACTAGCCCTTGAAACAGTAACATTTCTAAGGATTCGATCTCCCTATTTGTCGTAACCTCGATGTCTAAGTTCCCGAAATCTTAAAAATTTTTGGTGAAGGCTCGAAGGAAAAAAAATTTTTCCAAAAAAAACTATGCGATCG
>JABUQX010046765.1:0-12500 GCA_015478945.1 Trachelipus rathkii
AGAAGAGATCTACTGCTTCGTGGTTTGCTGATAGGGAACATTGAGATATTTCTCCTCCTTTTTGAATATTTACTACTGTTTTGTTTTTGGTTCTCCATTAGACTGTTCACTTCTTCCATCCAAATGCTGAGATCATCTAATTTAGGTGATTTCAACGTACATCACACTGAGTGTTGGGCTCCTCTATACTGATGCAGGAGGGAGAGGCCAAAACATTCGAGTATTCTAACGCTGGAACAGTTAAATTAAAGGACTCACACATACCAGATCGTCCTAACGAATTTTTGAACACGCTTGATTTATGTTTCACCATACTCTTCTCGATATAAATACACCTTTTCCATCCTATCGGTAACTCTGACACAATCTTGTAGTAGCTCTTAATTTTAAAATTTTTCTCACAAGTTAGATGACCCAAAGGTACTTTCTGGCACTTTAATCGGGCTTATAGGGGGGAATTGCGTTGTTTTTTTGCGACCAATCCTTCGTATGAATCGTGTCTTGCTCGGAGGACGCTTCGGTCACCGTGAAAAGGTAGGGGCCGTAATCGTCGAGGTATGAGCGGGTTCATTCCATCTTCACTAAATCTTTTTCTCCACAAAATCCATGGTTCGATGGGAATGTTTCGCTCCATTCAGGAGGAGACATTGCTATCGGGCATGGAAAAACTTCTAGTTCTCCTATCACTCTTACTAATTTCCATCTGCCCGGAATCGTTGCAGAGCTATTATTCGACAGGCTAAGGCACTTGCTTTCCACTAAAAGAAAGTGCGACATACCTACTTGGCTCTCCTACTGATAAAAATTTCTGGCTCTTGCCAAAAAATCTCTAATAATTTGTAAATCTGGCTTTCCTCCACTTATTCGCTCTGACGGTTTTGTTGCTAACTCTCCTCTGAAAAGGCTAATCTCTTCGGCCTCCTTTTTTTTCATCTAATTCTACCCTGGACAATTCCGGCATCTTTCCTACTGCTTCTTCTCCTCTCAAGGTGTTCCTATGCCTCTTCCGTGATTACGCATGATCGGTGCATGGGTTTCTGAGATCTATGACTGTCAGGAAGGCTAGTGGTCCGGGATGGCATTCCTCGCCCGTGTTTTGGGGAGTGTGCTTCTGAAGCTGGGCCTGTCCTCGTTCAACTCTACTCTCTATGCCTCAATACTAGTACATTTCCTCAGTGCTGGAAGCGCGCATATGTCCAACCAATCCCCACGAAAAAGGGCAGCTGCTCTGATCCTTCCAACTATCATCCTATAGCTCTCACTTGGTATTCTATCTAAGATCATTGAACTATACTAAGCTCTCATTTCAGGAATCATTTGGAGTCTCATTCCCTTTTCTCAGATCATCAGTATGGCTTTTGAAGCTCGAGGTCAAACTGGTGACATACTTTCCTATCTTACTGATTTATGGTCTTCGCCTTAGGGACATGGGGATTCATGGGTTGGTGGCACTCGATATAATCAAAGGCTTTTGATGGAGTATGGCATGCGTCACTACTCTCTATGCTCCTTTCCTTTGGGTTTCCTCCCTTTCTTTGCTTACTTATGTCAGTTTTCTCTCCGATCGCTCATTATCAGCACTCGTTGATGGAGCGACTCTTCCTCCTTTCCTGTTAATTGTGGTGTTCCGCTACTAGATTCTGTTTTATCTCCAACTTATTCTTACTTTGAATCAATGATCTCCTCAGCTGTACTTCTTTAACTCTGTTTTATTCTTATACGATAACTCAACTTTCCTATTTTCCAGCTCATTTGAGATCTGCTCCCTCTTTTGCATCTAGAGTTGCCTCTCGACTTCAACTATTCTATTCTATTCTTGCCGACTGGATGATATTTCTCGGTGGGGCCGCCACAACCTTGGAAATTCAACTCTTTGAAACTCAACTACTTTACATCTCCCTCTCAAAAACACAGCTCCTAACTGTTAGTAATATTTGCAATTTTTCGACGGTTCTAACGTCTTCCTTGTGTACAGCATAAACATTCTTGTTATGAACATAAACAAAAAATTATCTTGAAACCTCATATCATAACGCTTGCTAAGGTGGCCTCAAAGAAACTGGCAGTTCTGTTCAGTGCGGGAATTTTTTTCTTCTGCACAGCTACTCCAGTTATATAAGGGCCTTATTCGCCTTTGTTTGGAGTACTGTTTTCACATCTGGGGGGAGGGCTCCGGCTCCACCTTCTATTTGGATAGAGTTGAGTCTAAGGCTAACAGAACTAAGAACTATCCCCTACTTTCTAACTCTCTTTACCCTCTATCTCTGCGAGGTGATATTGGTGCCCATTCTCTTTTCTACCCCTTCTAAAATTCTAGATGCTACAGAGAAGTTGGCCACTCGCATTCCACCTCCATTGCGGTCGCCCTCGCAATACAAGGGGTGCCAAGCTCTCGCATGAATTTTGCGCCGTAAGCATTGGAAAATCCCAGATCGTTTGTTGTGGTGCCTCCTTCTTTGCCAGCCACTTCTGTTCTGTGAACTCCTTCCATCTTCTGTTTTTTCCTACTGTATTTAATCTTTCCCTGTCTTTAAAACCACGTCTGCGCACACCTGAGAGGTTTTGCGTTAGGCTTGGGTTTTGGGTGAGCTTTCCTTTATTTTATATCCTGCCCCTCCTTGAAAAGGGCCCCAGCCCGTGAGTGGTGGTTATCTTAAATAATATATATATATATATATATATATATATATCTATATATATATATATATATATTATATATATATATATATATATATATATATATATATAATAATATATATATATATATATATATTATTATACTCATCACCGTCTCCCACATAACCTTCGCAGGTGGTGTCAGTTGCAGAACGGGAATGCTGTTGGCTTATTTTCTATGTTCCAGGTTGATCAGTTAATTGCAACCCTTGACGAACTTTCCATGAACTATTCTTATTCTTCTCCAAGTGATCCTGTCTCGCGTTAATCTATTTCCTTCATCCATTCTAATCCCCTTTGCTAATAAATAGCTCCTTTACTACATCCAACCCAACTCCATTTGGGTTGCCCCTTCTCCTATCGCCTACCACTTCGGATTAAAAACCTTCTTTGTCAATCTTTTAATCATTCATTCTAAGCACGTGACCATACCTATCTTAGTACCCCTGATTTGCTCTTTCCAATCAGACTTTCTTCCTACGGCACATATCCCTATCCTTACATTTCTAATTCTATCTACTCTCTTTATTCCTACAAATATCTCGTAAAACTTTCATTTCTAAACCTCTTCCTTTTTCATTTAAGTGTTTAATGCCCACGTCTCACATCCATACAGAACAGTTGGAACAATATACACTCGAAAACAATTTCATTTTAACCTTCCTTGTTAAATTTCCATTTTTCTATAATTCTCTGGCTGCTTAAAACTCTTTCACCCTCAGCAACCCTATGGTCAATCTCGTCTTTCATACCTCCGCCCCAATATCCGTTCCTAAATATCTAAAAACTGTTGTCTCCTGCTAGGCTTCCCCATTCTCCTTTATGATATCCAACCCAGATTGAGAATCGTCTCCTTTGGGTTTTGTACTAATTTTATCACTTTGCTTTTTTAGCTGGATTAATTTTTAATCCTTTCCCTTGCATACTCGTTCAAACTCAAGCACCAAATCACGCAGTTTTTCCTTTGTATCGGCAATACACAGAATCGTCGTAAAAATGAAGACGCTTATCTCCGCAATTACTTTCATTAGATTCATATATCTCCTTTCCCAAATCTATCCATATCCCTTACTACACTATCTATAAAGATATAAACAACATGGGAGACACAACACAACCTTGTCTCAGACCCCACCCTATTT
Source organism: Trachelipus rathkii (assembly GCA_015478945.1). Taxonomy (NCBI): domain Eukaryota; kingdom Metazoa; phylum Arthropoda; class Malacostraca; order Isopoda; family Trachelipodidae; genus Trachelipus; species Trachelipus rathkii. The sequence goes on from JABUQX010046765.1 coordinate 3,819, forward strand.
TAACCACTCCGCCTTCCTTCCTGTTAATTCCTAACACACACCTCTACCTGTTCTGTAAAATGCTTTAATTCGCCTTTAACAGCAACTATTTATTCCCATACTTTGCTAATGTTCTCCAAACTTCCCTCTTTGGCACTATATCATATGCCTTTCCAAATCAAGAAAGCATGCAAAAACATCTTCTTCTTTCTAATAATTAATCTGCCAGCATTCTCAAGGTAAGGAATACCTGATCCACACATCCTCGACCATCCCTAAAACCACATTGTTCATCTCCAATCTGCTTATCTGTGATACTTTTAACTTTTTCTATTATAATTCGTCCATATATTTTAAATACAACACTCAATAAGCTTATTCCTCTATAATTAGAACACTCCTTTTGTCCCCCTCACCCTTAAATTGGTACAAGACAGGAATCTTGCCAATCTTTTGGTGACCTTCGCACTGATCCCAGCAAACATTGAATAATCTCATCAGCCACCTCCACAACAATGTCACCTCCCTTTTTCAACATTTCTACTTGCATAGCATCTAATCCAAAAGATTTTCCTCCTTTTGACATTATATATATATATATATATATATATATATATATATATATATATATATATATATATATATATATATATATATATATATATATATATATATATATATATATATATATGGTGGAGTACGCAGTTTTTATTTTTTCGAGGGATTGGGGGGGTCTAAAATTCACCTCCTCCCTTATCCCAGATGATAAAATTAATATTTTAAAGGGAAAATTGAGATTTTTCAGAGTTCCCTTAGAATTTGTATGTGAAATGTAATGTGCTGGAGAGAACTGAAAGACATGTTTAAGAGAATTAGGAAAAATGGAAAAAATTTGAGCTTTGCACAAATTTAAAATTATTATTAAAAGAATATAAAAGGTCGTAAAATTTTATTTTATCAATATTTTAACTTTGGTTAATAACTTTTATATTTTATTTACGAACTCTTCTTAAAGTTAATCTTTCTCTTTTTTTTTTAAATTTTAGCGTTTTTAACAAAACTGTTATAGGTTGCGTAATTTCAATGCTGTTGTAGCCTGTAGGAATGGTGTAGTAGGAAAACAATTATTATTATACAACAAAATAGTTTCAAATCTTAACTAGATCTTACAGAACAAGCTGCAAAAGTCGTGCATTCCCAAATCCAGTAAAATAGTCTATCGTTGGTGGTTTCTAAACCCAAGTCTCTATGAATAAAGAGTAAAGAAAATCCATTTAACCTATTTTTTACTTGTTGTGTTCCTCAAATTCGTTTTAACTAATTTAAGTTTTGAAAAGCTTCTTTCAACAAACTGGGAACAAGTTTTCCGCGCGTTCGTCTAATCCGGCAAAGAACTTTTATTTTTTATTTTTTTTTTTTTTTTTTTTTTTTTTTTTTTTTTTTTTTTGTATTTCACTTCCACTTTTGTCTCCACAATTTCCACACTACCAGGAAGGCTTCCGTAAGAACCAATCAAGTCGTCTCTGTAGAATTCGAATTTTAATTAAACTTTTTCACAGTTGGCTGGAACAAGGTACTGAAGAGATGTCACGTTGTCCTGGCGAGTTAAAAAACTTTCATCTAGGAAAGAATTGATATCATTTAAAACATGGTAAAAAAACTGTTAGTCGATAGGACGAGGACTGTAGATGATGTATTCGGTTGATATCTCTAGAAACCAACTGTTCTTGATAATGTTATTTCGATATTTATATAAGCTGCCAGTTCCAGCGAAGACTCGAACATTTCATTAAACCCAGAATTAACATTTTCTCTTAAATGATAAGTAGTTTTTCTTGTAGTGTTCACTTGTTTAATTGCATTACATAGATCTATGCCTTTAGTTTGAAGGTATTTTGAAAGAGTGTAGATCAATAGCAACAATTTTGAAGTTACATACACCCAAAGCTGGAATAGATTATGGCGATCTAATGTTAATAATGCTCTCTTTTAATGTTCACCTGGCATTGTTGTTTATAGTGTGCTTTAGTGATAGGATGTGTTTAATCGGAACTCCAATGGGCTGAGTGTTGTTTATATTGCTTTAGTTATTTTTTCTAATTAAGTGTGTTTTGTATATTAAGTGCTGCCCTGTTTTAAGTGTTTTTAACTTCTTTTTATTATTATTATTATTATTATTATTATTATTATTATTATTATTATTATTATTATTATTATTATTATTATTATTATTATTATTATTATTATTATTATTATTATTATTATTATTATTATTATTATTATTATTATTATTATTATTATTATTATTATTATTATTTCACTCTTCGAAGGGAAGTATTTATCCCTCATCCGGGTCCAAACCTCAGACCTAAGGATGAGGGATTTTCTGTTTACCCCCAGCACCCTTGAACCTGGGCCCGAAATGCGTAGTATGGCACCCCATATTCTCCGCGGAGTCCACATGGATTCCCCCCAAGGCATGGACAACTCGCCATCCATGCACGCGTCACCCGAATTCTCATTCCGTTCGTCGGTACCCGGTCACCCCGAGCTGTTCAGATTCCTTGCCCAAGACACCGACCCGTCGGAACTGGTCCTGCTTTAAACCAGCCCAACAGCGTAAGCGAATCAGTTTGACGTACGGGGAATCGAACTTTCATTGCTCGGGGGACTAGCACTGAGAGACGAAAGAGAAGGATTCCGGGGAGAGGCAGATGCGCGGAAGAGGAACATCCGAAAACCCAGGGAAGGGTGAGAAGCATCCGCCTCTGGAAAACGGAAATGCCACCATACCACCCCAGTGCGCCATGAACCGGAGTTGCTGGTTTCTTTTCCAGACCATTATATCATTTCTCTCGAAAAGTTCGAGGTGTACGAAATTTATTGATGATGGATAAAGTGAACTGTAGCAAGCATTCCACCCACGTGACAGCCCACTTAATGCAGAGTCTGGTTTTTCAACTTGTTGTTAGTTGTTTCTTCGCTCTAGGACACTGCAGGGCAGTATGCCCTGCCCAACAGTGTCCCAGAGAGCCCCCACCAACGACAAGGTAAACAACTGCGGGGGGTTTAGGTAAACAACGGCGGGGGGTTAGGTAAACAACTGCGGGGGGGGTAAACTATTATGGTTTTAATAAGTGAAGAATCTGATGTAACCTTATAAAGATAAGTTATTCGTTTTTAATTTTTTATTTTGAAGCTTTTTTATTTATGTTAGATAGTTATAGTTAGTTTTTAGGATTGGAAAATTGAAAGCAATATGTAGTTTAGCTAGTACTAAGTTATGTTTTTTATTTTTTATTTTTTCCTCGACTTCTTTCTAACTTAGATTCTTGGCCTTTACTTATTTGGATAGCTATTATCATAATTTACACAGATTCAGCTTCCATTTTTAGTTGATCAATAGTACTTTTTTTCTTTTTTTGTACACAATTTCTTGAGAATGTGTGAGTGCGCGAGTGTTTTTGAACTTTCTGGATTATTCATATTTTAGATATATACTGTAAATAGGGGTTTTAGCGTTTAAAAATTCCGGGTTTTAAATTTAGGTTTTAGGTTTTAGCGTACGAATAACTTTATCCTCATTTCTCCTTTGTTTCTGTCTGTTGTTTTTGTTGTTGTGATTGCGTGTGCGTGTACGATGGCAGATTTGCACAGGCGAGGGCTTTCTATTGACTTTACCAACATCCGTGGCTTGCACTCTAACTCTGCATCCGTGGAATACCACCTCTCTAACTCTAACCCTAATATTTTGCTCTTGTCTGAGACCCAGATGGCTAAGAATTCATTCTCCAACTCGTTTAATATATCCAACTATAACTTATTTCATAATTTCCGTCTGAATGGTGGAGTATGTGCCTATGTAAACATAAACACTATTGTAACACGTCTCGAGAATCGAGAATCTCCTAACTTCGATGTTCTGTTGCTTAAAATTTTTCTTAATTCTACTACAATAATCTTGTGTTTCTGCTACTGTTCTCCTAACAGGACAGATTTTCATGCCTTTTTTGATTACCTTGCAACTTCTCACGAGACTGTTATTTCTTCTCATCCAAATACTGAGGTCCTTTATATAGGGGATTTCAATGTACACAACACTGAATGGTTGGAGTCCTCTCATACTGATTTAGGTGGGGAGAAAACCGAATCATTCAGTATTCTCAACGATCTGGAGCAACTAATTAAAGAACCTACACACATTCCGGATCATCCCAACCAATTCTTGAACACGCTTGACCTATGTTTCACCACTAGTCCTTTTCTCTATAAATACACCACCTTCGCTACTATCGGTAAATCTGACCACAAATTTATATCTCTTAATTTTAATACTTTCTCTCCAACAGCTCCATCCTGCCCTATGAGTTTTTTTGGCATTTTGATCGGGCCGAATGGGGGTTATTGCGTTGCTTCTACGCTAACTATAATTGGAGTGACTGCTTTGACTCTGAAGACGCTTCAGCTTCTGCCGATAAAGTGGGAGCTGTAATCTTTGATGGGATGAGCAGGTTCATTCCTTCTTCGACTATATCTTTTTCTCCTCAAAATCCATGGTTCAATCGTGCTTGTTCTCTGGCCATTCAGGCTAGAGACAGTGCGTATCGGGTGTGAAAAATTCTCATTCTCCTATTACTCTCGCTAATTTTCATTCAGCTTGAAATCGTTGCAGGGATATTCTTCGACGAGCAAAGCGGACTCTTTCATTAAACGAAAGTGCGCCTGACCTTCTTGTTATCCCATTGACACCTTTCTGGCCTCTTGCCAAAAAAAAAAACATCTCTAACAACTTCTGTAAATCTACCTTTCCTCCTCTTATTCGCTCTGATGGTTCTGTTGCTAATACTCCAACTGAAAAGCCAATCTCTTCAGCCTCCTATTTTCCTCTAACTCAACCTTGGAAGATTCTGGTATTCCTCTTCCTCCTCCTTCTCCTCTCAGGTGTCCTATGCCTTTGCCTATGATTACATTTGATCGGGTGCATGGGCTTCTGAAATCTATGAAAGTAAGAAAGGCGGGTGGCCCGGATGGCATTCCTCCCCGAGTTTTGAGGGAGTGTGCTTCCGTGCTGACCCCGCCCCTCGTTCAACTATATTCTCTATGCCTCAATACTAGCACTTTCCCATATGTCGCAAAGGTCCAACCTATTCCGAAAAAATGAAGCCTCTCTGAAACTTCTAACTATCGCCCTATAGCTCTAACTTGTATTCTATCTAAGATCTTTGAAATTCTTCTCAACTCTCACTTCTTAGACCATCTGGAATCTCATTCCCTTCTTTCCGATCGCCAGTACGGCTTTCGGTGCTCGAGGTCTACTGGCGATATACTTTCCTATTTAACAGATTTACAGTTTTCCGCCCTTAGGAATTATGGGGAGACTTGCGTGGTGCGGCTTGATATATACAAAGCAATTGACCGGGTATGGCAAAAGTCACTACTCTCCAAGCTCCCCTCCTTTGGGTTTCATCCTTCTCTTTGCTTACTTATGTCTAGCTTTCTTTCAAATTGCTCAATATCGGCTGTTGTTGATGGGGCGGCTTCTTCTTCTTTTTCTGTCAATAGAGGTGTTCCTCAGGGTTCTGTCTTATCTCCTACTTTATTCCTGCTTTTCATTAATGATCTTCTCACTTGCATATCTACCTCTATCCACTCGTATGCCGATGACTCGACCCTTCATTCTTCAACTAATTTCAATTTCGCTCACTCTTTTACTTCTAGAATTGCCTCTCGTCTTAACCTTTCCAATTCCATTCTCGCTGATCTGGATAGATTTTCGGGGTGTTGTCATCTCAACCTTGTGAAATTTAATTCTTTAAAAACTCAACTTCAACAAATCTCTCTCTCTAAGACACCTTCTAACTTTCATATCTCTTTCGACGGTTCTCTCGTCTCTCCTGTTGACATATAAACATTCTTGGCCTTAACATAAAGAAAAAAGCGTCTTGGAGACCTCGCATCACAACGGTTGCTAGGGCGGCCTCAAAGAAACTGGTAGTTCTGCTTAGACTGCAAGACTTTTTTTCCTCTTCTCAGTTACTCTAGCTATTACAAGGGTTTCATCAGCCCTTGTATGAAGTACTGCTCTCATATCTTACCCAGCTTTTGGATAGGGTCGAGTCAAATGCCAAAAGGCTTATAAACTGTCATGTACTTTCTAGTTCACTTGACTCTCTATCTTTGCGGCGCAATGTTGGTGCTTTATCGCTTTTCTATAGGTACCGTAGCGGCAAGGGCTCGAGGGAACTTTCCACTCGCGTACCACCACCTTTACGACGCCCTCGTAGGACAAGGGGTGCTGTGTCGGCACATGAGTTTTGTGTTGATATTAGTAACTCCAGACTAGTTTGCTGCGGTGCTTCCTACTTTCCTGCCACCTCTGTTCTGTGGAATTCTCTTCCATTTTCTGTGTTTCCTACTCGATTTAATTTCCCTCATTTTAAAGCCTGCGTCTGTGCTTATCTGCGTAATTTGCGTTCGATGAATTTTTGAGGCGTTCAACACCCCCTCCTTGAATTGGGGGCTCTGCCCGTGAGCGGCGGTGACAACTGTAAAAAAAAATTGGCTGACGTGCTCCAGAGTCCCTACTATTTATATAAGCATTACTTTAAAAAGTAACACAGCTCATGCCTATCGCATCATTTTGTTTCACAGATCATTTTTATTTCTTTTTTCTCACAACACTTACAAAAAATATGAGAAATGAACAAAAAGTAAAAAAAAAGGAGTGAATTCAAAACTAGATTAGTTTTTAAGTTTACTAAAAAAAATAATTTATAAAATATTTGTAGGAAATTTATATCTCGTATAAGTTTTTAATTTTTAAATGAAATTATAAGTGGGGAAATGAATTGTTCTTCTTTAACTTGCTGGGTTCCTGCCTCTTCTGTTAGTACCAGTTAACCAATTTGGAGCTAATCGCCCATCTGTAAAAATGGGACTTTTATAGGCTCTGCTATTTATTATTATTATTATTATTATTATTATTATTATTATTATTATTATTATTATTATTATTATTATTATTATTATTATTATTATTATTATTATTATTATTATTATTATTATTATTATTATTATTATTATTATTATTATTATTATTATCATTAGCTTCCAATTCACTAAATGTTTTCTTCTAATTTCCATTTAATATTCTTAAAACTATTCTAGAAAATAATTTACAAAGAAAGTATGAGGTATATTTATATTTATTAGTTCCTAACCGGTTTCGTCCGTAAACCTCGGACATCTTCAGAGTTTCGATTCTAACAATTGAATAAATTATTTAACACAAGATTTAAGATTATAAATTGTTAAATTTTAGGTAGCATTTCATATTATATTTAATCTAAGGGATATTATGTTAAACTTTATGTTAATGTCTGGTTTGATGTTTTATGTTTTTAGTTTTTGCGCTTCGCATGAGGATTGTAAAATTTTAAATGACTTTGATATATCAGGTACAGTCGTCTTGTTATGCTCAGTGAATAAATGTTCATATATTTTACTGGGTTTAAAGCGGTGCTGGTTTGCCCTATCTGCTAATCTATTAGTCGTGTAATCAAAATACGTCGACGTACAGTCAGACTCGGAACAGGCAAATTGGTACACGACATGGTGATTAACTGAAAGGGTATCCTTAGTAGAGAAGCAGGAAGAAAGTTTTCTGGTTTTGTGGCATAGTTTAACTGTGATTTTTGAGTTGCTTGTAGATTTAATGCGGGTGTTGATAATGCCCCGTAGGCATTTTTCCTCTTTATCGGAGTCTTTTGCATTTGAAGTTTTAAAATAAAAGTTAATGCTTTCAGAGATATTGTTCGTAATGTCCAGTTTTTTATAGAGTTTGTTGATTGTTTTATTTGTTATTTTTTCTGTTAAATTTAAAGGTTGGTTACAGTTGATCAGGTTTTGTTTAATTCTTGATGATGGAACCTTCTTTACAGGCATACATGTCAAGCTAACTGATAATGATGTATACCTGAATTACAACTCCTACTCCTTAGAAGTATATAAGAATTCAATTGTTAAAGCACTCATATATATATATATATATATTAGTGATGGGACGATTAATCGGAATCGGCATCGGAATCGGAGGAATCGGCTGTTTTTCAGGAATCGGAATCGGAATCGGAATCGGCAAAATTTTACCGATTCTTTGACCGATTCTTTGGTATACAATCTGAAAATAAATTTTATTCGATCTTTATGATATTTCAAAGACAATATTTCGAAGTCTGCCGTATTGATTTTTAATTTCAGTTCTTCCTTAATTCTACTTAATTAAAGAAAACTGGATTGAGCGGCTCATCTTTACGTAGAACCTAAGATATCATGTTAGGATTTTCATACAGTCATGGTGAGGCAGACATTTGGCAATGTTTCGTTAGTCATGTTATGTAATATGTTTTGATAATTATATACCCGTGAACTCGTAAGTGAGCAGTGAAATATTTACCTTGTAGGCTTGTAATAATTGGAGCTAGTGAATATAAATGCTATCCTTCGAGTTCCACCTTTTCACGTATCTCATACAGCATCTAATATAAGTGATTGTCTTCAAAATGTTATGGAAGAATTCAATATTCCTGCTAATAAAATTCATGTTATAGTAAGGGATAACGCACCAATATGGCTGCAGGAGTTACACAAGCAGGATTCCAGGCATTACTTTGCTTTTTACACTCTTTACAACTAGTTTTCAAT
>JABUQX010046765.1:20000-21440 GCA_015478945.1 Trachelipus rathkii
TGATTTCAGAACCATCAAGAAAAAATAAATAAATAAATAAATAAATAAATAAATAAATAAAATTTCTTATTCTTTTTTGTTTATAACTTACAAATTTACGTTTTTACATAGTCTAAAGGGTAAATCAGTAAATCAAGCCACCCAACCTACCCTCCTGACCAGTTGTGATCTATTGATCTATTGATCTATTGATCTATTGATTAAGGTCAAATTTTTTACTAAAATTGTCATGTTTTTACATAGTCTAAAGCAGTAAATCAGTAAATCAAGCCACCCAACCTACCCTCCTGACCAGTTGTGATCTATTGATCTATTGATCTATTGATCTATTGATCTATTGATCTATTGATTAAGGTCAAATTTTTACTAAAATTGTCATGTTTTACATACCCTAAATCAGTAAATCAGTAAATCAAACCACCATCCACCCTCCCTCCTGACCAGTTGTGATCTATTGATCTATTGATTAAGGTCAAATTTTTTACTAAAATTGTCATGTTTTACATGCCCTAAATCAGTAAATCAGTAAATCAAACCACCATCCACCCACCCTCCTGACCAGTTGTGATATATTGATCTATTGATCTATTGATCTATTGATTAAGGTCAAATTTTTTACTAAAATTGTCATGTTTTACATACCCTAAATCAGTAAATCACTAAATCAAACCACTATCCAAGCTCCATCCTGACCAGTTTAGTAGTAATGGGGCCACCTCAAAGACAACTTCAGGAATACGTTCTCTGAGTGTCCTTATCAGCGTAGCTGATAAGGACACATGTTTTTTGAGATAAGGTAATTGAAATGTCATGTTATTTCGTAATTATTTTTGATTACGCGCGCGCGCATGCGCATACACATACACATACACCTTATTATTATTATTATGTCGAAAAACATTGAATCCTTCGTAGAAGGATTCAATTTTTGAGCCGACTCCGACTCCTATTCCCCCCCCGGTTGTGGCCCCGCACCGCACCGCACCGCACCGCACCGCACCGCACCGCTCCGCTTGAATTATTATTATTATTATTATTATTATTATTATTATTATTATTATTATTATTATTATTATTATTTATTATTATTATTATTATTATTATTATTATTATTATTATTATTATTATTATTATTATTATTATTATTATTATTATTATTAAATGATTTTTAGGCTCCGGCTCCAGCTCAGCCTATGGCTCCGATATATATCTATATGGGTTAGAGTTATCGTATCGGGTTAAAATTTGGAGGTTAGATGGGGACATAACCTCGTCGCAGACGAGGTTACGTCCACGTGGGTCCCCTAGGGGACCATCCCTCTTAAAAAATCGAAGTGTTCGTAATTGGCTGAAATTTGGTGAGCGGTTAGAAGAATTTCTAGAAATAGTTGATATGGGAATCTGAGGAGTTTGCTCCGGCACCGGTGCTGGAGCCACTGC
>JABUQX010046766.1:0-12500 GCA_015478945.1 Trachelipus rathkii
CACGAATTTCAGCAATAAATGGTAAGTTTACTCCGTATCGTATTTGTATTCAATATGTTTCGAGTTTCATACAGTAATCACCATTGTTTCTCTATGTATATAACCTATTGTATTTGTTACCTATGCATTATGCACCTACATTCATCACAGGAATACCTAGCTTTACCATTAACATTAAAATATGTCGTGTTTAATATATTTTTGTGGAAAATCCTTACGTGATACGAGAAAATGAATATCAATTTCAAAATCAGCAAGGAAAATACGTATAGGAACACAACTTCATTCCAAAACATCAAAACTTTTGTCTAAAAATGCAGGACAGTGATATATATATATATATATATATATATATATATATATATATATATATATATTTCAATATATATATATATATAATATATATATATATATATATATATATATATATATATATATATGTATATATATGCTCGTTCATTATATTTATTCAATGTATTTCAGTAAAAGAAAAATAAAAACAAAATATTTAAATAACTTTTATTTTATTTTAGTTTAAAATATTTATTAATTTATTATTTTAAAAATTTAGTGATTAATTATTTATTTTTAATTTGTAGTTTTTCCTCTTTTTTTAAAAAAGATGAACTTACACCAGAAACCAAAATATTCTTAAATCTTTGGGGGTTTCTGGGGCTGTAAAGGATATAATATCCCTTATTTCTTTCTAGATTTAAGTCTAAAATTTTCTTCCTACATGAAAATCATTATAGTGCCATTAATAAGCTGAACGGCACTGGCTCTTGAGTTTGATGGTGGCATCAAAAATTTTAAATTTACATTTTAGCCATCGTTTCTTGATAGAGATAACAAACAAACTTTTTTTTTTATCATGTATATTGAGATAGAGTGAGAGAGAGGTGAGGTGTGTAATGTAATATATATATATATATATATATATATATATATATATATATATATATATATATATATATATATATATATATATATATATATATATATATATATATATTTATAAATATATTTATATTTATATATGTGTGTATCTTTATACCTAATAATAATATATATATATATATATATATCTTATATGCTCATATGCTCATATATGTCCTTTCTCGCTATGCCTCAAAAGCATGTATAATATTGGAGCAAGTTTTTCAAATGTATGTATATGTATGTATGTATGCTCCAACAATAATAACCAATAATAATATATGTATCTTTAATAATATTAATAAGGTAATAATAATAACCAATAATGTCAATAATAATATGCTCAATAATATCGCTCATATCAATAATAATAATAATAACTCGCTCAATATCGCTCAATATCAACATCATATCGGAAATATCTTTATCCATCGCTCTTTCCTTTCAACTCATATCCTTAATAATAATAACAATAATAATATTGAACCGGCAAAGCTATAAGCGCGTTTAGCAGATAAAATGTTAGCGGCAGATCATGCGCCGGATTTCAAAGATGGCGGCACGTTTAGGCTCAAACCGACTTTTTAAAGACATAAGGGGTCTGGGTTTAGCATCTATCCTAAATTTAGCGCTGATGGAATGCATGTATGTATGTACTGCTGCCTGCCACTATATATAGATATACTCTCTCTCACTATACGTCTCTCTATTTTTATATATATATATATATATATATATATACCTATATATATATATATATATATATATATATATATATATAATAATTTATTATTGTATTATTGTGTGTGTGTGTGTATTGTGTGTGTATTGTTATTGTGTGTGTGTGTGTGTGTGTATTATTATTATTATTGTATTGTATTATTATTATTATTGTTATTATTATTATTATTGTGCCAATTTACTAAGTTACGGTTGCTTGTGATTAGCGATTAAACCTTTTAGTACTTTTGTTGTTTAAAGTGGGATAAAACAGATATGAATAAGTGCTTAAAGGAAAAAAAAAAAAATTACCAAACGGTGAAGTCGTCGAAGTGTAACTCTTTAAATTGTGGAGTGTGATGTACTGCCCCATGAAAAGGAGCAAGATGACTTGGGCACCTATGACCCCTATCTTATCAAATACTTTGAGTCTGTCAAGAGCAAAGGGCCTGTTGGGGGCAATAGAGTGATGCACAAGAGGAAAGATTGAATGCTCCACATGTAAAAAAAAAACCTTCAGATTCCGTCCTTTTATAGCTTGAAATGCACTACTTGGTCGTAACTAACTTACACCAATGCTTTTTATTTTAATTTTATTTCTTTTTATTTTTAAAATTCAACCATTAAATATTTCATATATTTTATTTACATGAATAAGGATTTTAGTTTTGTAACTTTTTTTAGAAACATCCCTCTTTGCACAAGGAGCTGTGTACTGCAATTGAAGGAGGGTCCAAAGCGGGGCCTTAGCTGCTCAACAGACAGCGAGACACCCAGCAAAAAAACGTCAGACCATCAATCTCCAGTCTATGTCGAAAATATTCAATAAACAGAAGAGAGCTCTTGAATTGCTTTATAAGTAAGTGTTTTATTTTAAGAACAGGTTAACTAGAAGTGGTGACACAACTAACAGGTTAAAAAACTAACCGAATACAGTCCATAAGAAAGTTTTCGAATTTGAAATACCAACTTTCATTTGTCATTAAAATCATTTCTCATCAAATATATTTGCTTCTAGATTTCTGCTACATGACATTGGGCCTATTCACATTGTGGAGTCCGAGTTCTTTGTCGAATTCCTGTCCTACCTGAGCTCAGATTTCCACCTCCCCTCCAGAAGAAAAGGGATGAGGGATCTTGATGTCATATGCATAATATGGAAAGCTGATTAAACCAACATTATTTAGGGTCAGTTATGTGGCCACAACCGCAGACAGCTGGGCTGAGAACAACAAACAGGAGTTTTCTGGGGATGATGGTTCACTGGATTAATTTGAATACTTTGAAGAGAGAGAGAACGCTGTCCTTGTCTGTAAAGAGTTATCTGTTTCTCAGACCAGCACAGTCCTAGCCAACAATATTACGGATATTCATTAACAATTTGGCATTGAGCATAAGGTCAGTAAAAATCAATATGAAATAATAACGTAATGCTGAAAAAAATTATAACTCAAAATTAATAAGGAAACAATTTATCTTCAGGTTGTCTGCAATATAACAGATAACGGTGTAAATTTCTGTGCAACCTTTTGGGTGGATGCTCATGCAGAAACGGATGACGAAGAGGAAGAAGAGCAGGCACCGATTGCAGAAATAGTGGTTACGCGTGAAGAGATGGAGCAAATTAGTGACACAGAGGTTCTGAAGACAAAATCTCTCCAGCTAGAAAATCTGCTTGAAGAACATGATGCACTTAGCCTAACTAAACATTGCCGTTGCATTTCCTACACATTAAATATCTTGGCTACTAAGGATGTTTCAAATGTTCCTCGCTGGTACTCTGGTGCCAAGGATCCATTTAATAAGACACTTACCAAAGCACAGGAATTGTGGAATGCTCAAAACAGGAAAACTACAACTGCTGCGAGAATTAAGAAGGAGTTGGGAACAAAGCTTAAAACACCAAGCGTTACTTGCTGGAACCCCCTATACGATTCTATAAAAGACCTGCTTAAGAACCTTGATGGTCGCATGACACAAATCAACAACATTTGTATGGAACAAAGTATTTAATGAAAGTGATAAGGAGGTAATAGCGGAGTACATCGAAATAATGACGCCTGTTGCTGTTAGGTGATATGTTGCAGGAAGAGAAAAATGCGTACGCGTGAGTCCTATTGACTAATCTCTTCCTCAAGAACAAGATCGAGGAAAATGCAACTAGAGGTAGAAAAAGACATTATATACCAAAAAACTTAGTCAACTACTTGCTAAAGCAACCAAAGGCAAACAAAGGGAAAAGAAAAGAGGAGGCTTTGAACGGAGGTTCAGCAGCATCTTTGATGATTTTGATTTGCTTATGAGTGGTACGTAGGTTAGTTAAATTAGGGGAAGTACCAAGCTGCCAAGACCAGAATACTGGAGAAAATAAAGTGTAATATTGCATCGAATCTTACTCATTCCACATTAAGGCACTGAAAGTGATGGGATTCCCTTCCACTCTCTCTCTCTCTCTCTCTCTCCCCTCTCTCTCTCTCCTCCTCTCTCTCTCTCTTTCTCTCCTCTCCTACTCTCTCCTCTCCTCACTGCCTCTCTTCTCCTCTCATATTTATATATATATATATATATATATATATATATATATATATGCTCTTTCTCCTATATATATATATATATATATAAATATATGTTCATCATCTGACATAATGTTCAAGTGTAACTTAAAAAAGATTTTTTGAGACCACATTTCTAAATATTTCAGAAACTAGAAGGACCCATATATCCAGCAGACACCTCTGGAGGAAAAGTTGGGACAAATCTTGGATAGCTGGACTGCAGTAAATTTTCACCACAGTACCCCTCTTACTAGGGACCTGTTTCAGTGTGAATACCAGGAGGTCTGGGTGGACTTGTTTGTTAAGTATAATACCCCATTTACCTCAGCGGCTGTGGAAAGGTTGTATGGTCAAGGCTCTGAGATTCTAAGATCAAGAGGGCAGCCATGGAATCAAGCAATTTTCCAGAAGGTATGTACATGTAAGGGAATGTATTGGCCAATTCAGAATGCAAGAGAGGGGAGAGCGAGGAGGAAGATCTCGATAATTCAATAAGATTAAAATCTTTCTCATTTTTTTTGTTATATATATTTTGCGTCTTTCCGGCTCCGGTTTCCATCTCGGACTCATTCCTCCTCTTTCTTATATATATATATATTTTTATCTATTTAGTTAAATATATATAAATATATATATATATATATATATATATATATATATATATATATATATATATATATATATATATATATATATATATATATATATATATATATATATATATATATGAGAGAGAGAGAGAGAGAGAGAGAGAGAGAGAGAGAGAGAGAGAGAATTTTAATGTGACTATTTTTCTTAATTTATTAAAAGTTTGAGATTAACAAAATGTGGTGCACAAATAGAAGCATTTGAGCCTTTTCAGGTTCAAGTCTATTTCTTTTCCAGCTATTCCTCTCTCTCTCCTCTCATCCTCTCATTCTCCTCCTCTCTCTCTCTCTCTCCTCTCTCTCTCCTCCTCTTTCTTTCATGTGTATGTATGTTATATATATATATATATATATACTATACTATATATATATATATATATATACGGAGAAATATACATACTATATATATATATATATATATATATGTGTGCTTTCTCTCTCTATATATATATATATATATATATATATATATATATATATATATATATATATATACTCTATATATACAGTATATATATATATATATATATATATATATATATATATATATATATATATATATATATATATATATATATATATATATATATATATATATATAAACATCAACAATAGTGCTACAATGATTAATAGAACGAACAGACCACAGCTTAACATCAAGGTTGTATTGGTCCCTCAGACCCTGGGGATCCCAGCGAGGGGATATGGGAGTACACAAAGAAGGGGACAAAATTATCAACAGAGGAACCCCAATAGTTCACCAGCTCCCACCTGCAGTCATTGCAAAAAGAAGGGTCATACTATGAGTGAGTGCTGGTCTCGACCCCTGTGCATGTATTGTGGCAAACGAGGTCACCTCTATGAAGATTGCTATTTAGCACAAAACCGCTGTTTAAGGTGTAAAGAAGTAGGACACTTGGTAGAAGATTGCCCCAATGGCAGGAGTCTAAAACTGCTGCTCCTCGATTTATTTGTCCGCTGTGCCAGGGAGATCATGTGGGCAAAGATTGTACTCAGCGGTTATAAAACTAAGGGTCTCTGGCATAGAAGACCTCATGCCAGAAGTAGCAGCAGCAAGAGAAGCAGCGTTTGAACCAGTTTCTTTAGTGATCGCGGCTGAAGGTGATCCTGGAGGGTCTCAGGAAAATCTTCCAGAAAATTTATATCAACCAGCACCATTCCAATTGCCCCAAGTGACTAGTAATGAAGATCAACAAAGTCCACAAGAGGATGATATTGATTCGGTAGAGGAAGAATCTCCAGTTGTTCCAGTCACTCCCAATAATGAACATCAACAAGAAGAAGAGAATGAGGAAAAAAGTGAAGCCGAAGACTTGTCCTCCGAGGAAATAATAACCTATAATATAATAAAGGCTCCTGAGAAAACCCTAATTTTGCAAGTTACGTTAGTGGATCAACCACCAATGGAGCCCATAACACTTATTGGACAAAAAAAAAAGCCCAATATTGCCTACGGCATATCAGGGAATTTCTGGAATAGGGAATGTCCGGTTTCCAGTGCTCGGCGAAGTAATGATAGCTCTAAGATTGTCCACAAATTATATTCTGATCAACTAACTGAGTACGATTTGGTTTTGGGGTATGACATTCTCAACCAGGAACATCTGTTGCCGGATCTGTACCTCAAAGAGTTGGTGATTAGACGCGGGAATTATGTACAGACCGTAGCAGTGGACATGAGACAGGACATACCCAAAGATGAGACTTGTGCACTAGTCGAAGCTGTGAACATGGAGGCTAAACAATGCAATATGGTGGAAGTGGAAAGGAGTGGAAGAGTTTCTTTAAAGCAACCTGCGGTGGTGGAGGCCAGGAAGGGATTGTCAAATACAATAAAAATTGAGACTTCCCTGGTGAGTTTTTTAGGCGATAGAGCACTGTTGATTTTCCAGAACGACGGCGAACTCCCAAGGAGGTTGAAGAAGGGAACTGTTATTGCACAACTGCAAGTAGTAACCATAGAGGATCCAACTATAAATGCGGTAGAATTTAATGACCAAGGTCCAAATGAATATCCGGAGTGGACCTCTGAAATTTTGATAAAGGCTTTTCGATTGGAGGAAGCGGATTTAACATTAGATCAAAGAGAACAATTAATTCAGTTATTGGAGCGTTATCCTTCTGCCTCGAGTTTGGGAGATTCTGATATGGGTTGCACAGAAATTATTAAACATAAGATCGAAACACTAACTGAGGATCCTGTGCAAGTGCCAGTCAGACGATTGCAAGGCCCCATTATCCGAGAAATAGAGGCAAATTGTAAGAAGTTGGAAGAGGATGGAATCAGCCAGAGGAGCAAATCCCCATACTCAGCCCCAGTGGTACCCATAAGAAAGAAGGATGGATCGATCAAATTGAGCATTGACTACAGGGAACTTAATAAGATCACCAAGGGAGATAGTTTTCCAATCTCAAATCTGATCGATATGTTGTTTAGTCTACAGGGATGAAATACTTTACCATCATTGATTTAATAAAAGGGTACTACCAGGTGGAAATGAAAGAGACCAGCATTGAAAGACGGCTTTCACCACTCCATTGTCTCATTGGAAGTTCCTACGCATGCTGTTTGGGGTAAAGAACGACCCTGCCACTTTCCAACGCGGGATGAGATTTGCTCTAGCTCATATTCCATGGAATGAGTGTATGGTATATCTAGTTGATGTCCTTATCCTCAACAAAACCTTCGAAAATCACCTAGAAGTCCTCGAGAAGATTTTGTCAGCATTTAAAAAAACATGATTTAAAATCAAACCAGTAAAGACTTTTATCCTTAGAAAGGAAGTTTAGTATTTACGACATAAGGTTTCCGAAAATAGGTATAGTTCCCCTGGATTCTAATTTGAAAGGCATCATGCAATTTCTAGTTCCTACTACTGCCGTAAGTTGCGACAGTTTCTGGGCATGGTAAATTTCTATCGGCGCCACATCCCCCATTGCTCAGAGATTGCCAAACTACTTTTTGAATTGTTGAACACTAAGACTCTGAAATGGACGGAACCATGTTAATGGGCTTTTAAAGCTCTGAAAGAGGATTTAACATCACCACAGATCCTATCGTATCCCGACCGTTCAGAACAGGCACACCCTTTATTGCTGTATGTGGATGCCTCAGATATCGGGGCAAGAGCGTGTCTTGCCCAGACCCAATCTGGTGAGAAACGTCCTATAGCTTTTATCTCCACAAACTTTAATAAAGTAGAACAATACTATAGTACAACTGAAAGAGAGGCGGCTGCAATACAATGGGCCGTGAGGGCCTTGAAACCTTTTTCTTATGGGATCAAAGTGGTTATTTTCACTGATCATCAACCACTGCTGTTCCTGCATAGCATGCCATTGGTGAATGCTCGGGTGACCCGTACTTTAGAAGAAATCAATGACATCGATTATGAGTTGTGATACATCCCTGCGAAAGAGAATATAGTAGCCGATGCATTGTCCCGATCACCAATGGGGGAAGCCATAAGAGAACAAAAGAAATTCCTGAAAATGCCATCCCTGGAGGATTTTCTGAAATAAAAATTCCTGGAGGAGATGGTTCTCTTTTTCAGGCCTTTTCTATGGGACTGTATAGTTTCTTGGATCATCATTTGAAGTTGAGACAAGAGATTGTCCAGGAGCTGCTCGACAATCGAATAACATATGGGTTACCTACTGGGAAGGATACTAGGTAGCTTACAAAGCAATTACTACTAATGAAACAAGCTGGACAGTTTCCTCTCACTCAAGCGATACAGACGTTTGCAAAGTTACAATCTACAAGTGTTTGTGTATTATGGGGACAGTAAGCCATTGAAGTTTGGGAAGGAGTCAGAAAGAGGTATTTGTCATCTGTTATGTTGTGGTGGAGTTCACTATAATCTTCTGTTACCAAATAAAATTCAATTAAATACCGGAAAAGAAACAGTGAGCACTAATTTGGTATCGCCAGAGGATTTCCAGGAGTGGATGTTACTGGATGAGTCCATGGAGGAGGTAAATGATCCCACAAATGCTTCATTGACAGCTATCAAAGCAAGGTCAAATAATCACCAACACACTGGTAGGGAGGTAGAAAGAGATCTTAGAGATCCTCAGACAAATCATGTCATGATGGATCCAGATAGTCAAGTCGATCCCTTGGAGATCATTCATGATAATATTACCTTGCTTCAAAATTAGGATTCAACGTTGGGACGGTTGAAAAGAGTCATAATTAAGAAATTGCCATTCAATGGACCTCTCAAACCTTTTGCACGAGTAAGCAAGTACATCTATCTGCAAAATGATCGTTTGTACAGGGAGTTTTCTACAGGGGAATTTGCTCTTATAGTCCCATAATCAAGTAAAAAATTTGGGAACAAAAGTGCTATTAAAACAACACTGGATGTTTGCTCATATTGTAAAACACAAGATACATTCTTTGCTTATAGAATAGATATGGCGCCCAAAGATAACTAATATCTGTACGGACATTACATGCACATGTTACAAATGTCAAGTGTTCAAGATTTCTAACATCTTATATGTTCGGCCCACTCTTAAAATAGTCGCTTCACGACCATTTGAATTAGTAGCAATGGATTTAATCCAGTTCCCATGTTCAACACAAGGGAATAATAATGCATTGGTGATGGTGAATCAGTTCACGAAGTGGGGTGGCTGCCGTCTCTCTAAGGAACAAACAAAGTATTAATGTGGCCAGTGCAGTACAACATCGAATATTGCCATTACTTCCAAAGCTACCAGAGCGACTACTAACAGGGAGTTTATAGGGACGGAATTTGAGGAGCTACTAAAAAGGCAACAAATCAAACATGTGTTGACCACTTCATATACATCATATACATCATAGTCCAATGAAGCTGTCGAGCGGGTCAACCGCACCCTCAGTCAGTACCTGAGGATGTCCATCATAAAGTCTAATAACAGGGATGAAGAGTTGCCGCAAGTACTATTGGTTTACATCATAACCACTCACTCGGAAACCACATCTGCAACCCCCTGGCCGAAAACAGATACTAAAAAAGGGCAAACAATGATTTTGGCGACCAACGGTAAGGCTTTTTCCTTTTACCTACCGAGAAAAGGAGTGTTGGGAAGGGACAGCCATTCCTGCGGTTCCCATCATTATGAGGGGTTTGCATCAGAAAAATGGTGGGATTAAAGGTCCATCTTCCTGGGAAATCTAACCTAAAAATACAAAGCCATCCTAGGATTACAAAGTGGACCTTTGAAAATAATACAGGTAAGTTGACAACAGAGTACCTATGTCCCCTAAAGTTTCCCAGAAGGAAACGTTAAAACAGCAAATAAAAGTTCCTCCATCAATCGAAAAAAAACCCCCAATTGGCCTGCTGTGGAAAATGCCCCCTGGATTATTTGTTTGAGACGATCCCACATTTCGACCAGCATGCAATGAATGAAGAGGAGAGGAGATTGGCAGGGAAGAATTGGAAGAAGTTTTCATAAATGAGGAGGTTGAGGTACCACAGATGGAAATGGATGATATTAATGATGATAACGATGAAATCCTTATTCCGAGGGTTCATCCCATGAAGATGACAATTACTGGAAAATGATTAAAGGGAAAATTTTGGCCAGAAAAATTTGCAGAAATTATAACATGTTAGGAGAAAATAAATTTGAGTATAGGGACAGTTGGGCAGTTCTTAAGAGAAAATTGTAAAGTTCACCTCCACGAAAGGATGATGAACTCCATAAAAACTTTGGAGGTATCTTGAACAATGAGGAAGAAGAGCTTAATGTCTATCTAAATCTAAAATGGGACACCTCAGACTTGTTGGAAGAAATGGATTGGCGCTGGGAGTCAACACGAGCTCCCCCAATGAGTCTTAGAGAATCACTCCCCACAGACAAAACTTTTGAAGACCGTGTTCAGGATTATTCTACGCCTGTGATCTGCTTGCCTATTGCCGAAGAAGTCGAAGTGGAGTCAAGCTTGATTCCGGAGCAACATGAGCCTGGTGGACAGGTTCCTAGCAATAATTTATTCTTTGAAGGTTTTAATGATCCCTCTGAGGGTTTCAATCCTCCCATAACAAGAGCAACAGACGATTGCCATTGGAGGACAATCAGACGTATTATAACCGATTCTGCGAGGGGACTGGTCAGGATTACCATGAGTATGTAATCTGATTGATGAGAAGCGTAAGTCCATAGAATATTAAAAAAGGGGGATATCGAATACAATCAACCGGAAAGAAATCCCCGATAACGAAATCCTTGCGTCAATACCAGAATTGACGGTTTGGGAGGAATGAAATGAGTCATCATTTTTTATTCTTCTCCCTCCCACAGCTAGACGTCTACGAAAATGAAAGTAAGAGAAAGTTTTCCTAGTAAAAAGAAAAATTTTTATACTAGGAGAGAAAGGAAAAGCAAAAATAAAAATAACACGACAACAAAAATAAAAGGAATTTCCAATCAGAAGACCCAAATCGGACGAGAAGATATCCCCAAGGAAACAACGAGCTCACCCCAAGAAATTTACCCTTGTCCAAGGGTACGATATAAAAAGATTTTTTTTGTACTTTGTTTAGGAGGGTAGAGTCCTAAATGAGAAAGAGAGACATTAAAGTAAATGTCATGGGAAAAAAATTAGTGTATAATCTTGTTAATAGAAATTAAAGTTAACCTTAAATTCCTTGTTTTAATCAGAAATATTAATATTTGAGTTGATAAGTTAATTTGGTTTAATAGGTAAATATATGTAAGCAACCTAGATTTAATTAAATATTTAATAAAATATAGTTTAAATTGATTAGTTTGTAAATTTGCATATTATAAATTCAATAAGGAAACTCTAACGATTTACCTTTAATCTAGTACATTTTTGTTATAAATAGAGTCTCTCCGAGGGTGGGGATTTTTATGTGCTAATTCTTGTTAAACTTTAGGTTCCGGGTGTGGAAGCATTAGCATTGCTGCCGTTTCGTCACTGGAAAACAGAAGTTATCCTCTGAAGATTTACCTCAACAGATATCCAAGAAGAGGAAGTAATTACAATCTGTCAGAAACATAATTAGGTTCTAAGTAAATTACGTTTCCTAGTGTGAAGCTATTTGTGGATGAGAAGGTCTTCCATCAAGCAAGAAGGAGCTAACAGGTGGTCGTTCTCAGAGGATATTAAAACATTCCAAACCACCAGACTTAAATTGTCGAGGTAGATACATTGAACAAGCCTGAATATGGAAAGACATCAGGTACAAATTAAAGAGTTATAATTATTATTGATAAATATCCCTCATAGGGAAGAAATTAAATTAGATTTAATATCCAAATAAAAACAAAAGTATATAAATCAGTCGAAAATTAAATTTAAAACTTAAGCTAAATAAAATTTAACGTTAAAAATAGATTGTAAAGTGGAAAATTAAAACTAATTTAATAAGTTAATAAGTACTAAGCCTTGAATTAAAAATTAAATCAAATAAAGAAACTAATAGAGACATATTAAATCCGTAACTGACATAACTAAAAATAAAGAGTTGTATATAGGAAAGAAATATATATATATATAGATGATAGTGATGACAATGATATGAATATATAAATAGAAAAAATTAATAATCTATTCTATGTAATAAAAATAATAGAATATATAATATAGTAAAGT
>JABUQX010046766.1:17500-20352 GCA_015478945.1 Trachelipus rathkii
GGAACTGCTTTACACCACAACATGTAATTTTCAATGGAGAATAGCTTGTGCTTTTGCAACAACATCAAGGGTGTTTAACGATCTGATTACCTAAATACCGACCAGAAGATTGGAGATTGTTTATGCAATGGGAGGATGCTTGTGCTTATTTGCAACAGACAGATTCAAGGGTTGTTTAATCGATTCAGACATTGTTACTATCCAGAAGAGAGGGAGAATTGTTTGTATCGATGCATCACTGGATATCAGAACTAAGGTCTGTTCTTATTACACATGGCAATATATTTCGATTAATTCCCATTGCAACATTCTGTAATTTTAAATTGGAAACTATGAACAACGTGCTGACAGAAATTATACAAGTTCACTACAATGAGCGACGAAATGGCTTATATGCGCTGACTTTAAACAGTAATTGCTCTTCTAAATGGAGCTGCAAACTGGCTATTGCAAAGTATATGCGCTTCCTTTGCAAATGGGATAGTAGGGCAAAAGCAGAGCACTATATCCGCTCAGATTGGCCTCCACGTGATGTACTAAAACCAGGTTCTCACAACGTTATTCGGGAACCACTTGTCAAAAAGGAAAAAAATTCTTCTGCCACCACTACATATTAAGTTAGGTCTTTATTAAGCAAACTTTGCTAAAGCTTTAAAACATGATCAGCCAGCATTTCAGTTTCTAAAAAAGGCAGTGTCCTAAATTAAGATGATTGCTAAAGGTGAAAGAGAGGAAATCTTGATCCTGGACGCTGCAGAAATTGCGTCGGAGAACTCATGGTTGACATGATTTGATGAGAAGACAAGTGAAATGAAATTACATGTTGAATGCGTGGAGGGGTTTTAAGAATAGTTTGTAATGGATGCAGCTTCGGAAAGCACGACAAGGCCGAAACTACAAAGCCCTTCTGTTGACAGAAGTTAATTCAACGCATATCGAAAGATTACTTGTAATATTCCAAAAGGTTTCATTTCTTACAACTCAAATATCTTGATTATATTCCTTAAGAATGCTGCAGATTGTAGCGCGACGAAGTCAGAACGGAGACGGTCTCGCAGTCAGGGAGTATTAACATGGAAAATAGATAAAGGGGAACATGGACTCCTGCAATGCTTGCAGATCTTTTCTGCTGGGGAATCTTCAAAACGTGATAGATTGCCACGATGCTACACAATCATAAAAAGGTAACAATAACAGAATAAATTAGGAATAAGCTTAAATGCATACATATTTTGAAATCTATATTTTTTACTTCAAATATTGAATATGCATTAAAACCCATATCTTTTTTTCATATTTTTATTATTGTAATATAGTATGTCCTTAAATATTATAATTTCATTTTTGCTGCTGAAAGTTTAATTCAATTCGCAAAGAAGCACTGGTGCGTCCCTATCAAAAAAAATCTCTGATTCAGTATTTGATTCATCGGGGCTCTAAAATGCAGTAAGAGATTATATATTGTTTTCTTGTTTTCGTTTATATGAAAACATAATTTCTTTAGTTAGTTGGATCAGAGTGTTAAGTATATTATTATTAATATATTATTATTTATATGTTATATGGATTATTATTATTATTCTTTTATTAATTGATTGATTAATTATTATATTTATTAGTTATTATTTTATTATTTATTATGTATTATTATTATTATTTATTATTTTATTATATCCAGCAAGCAAGGCAGAGTATTGATCTTGTTTTAATGTTATTGGTGCTTATGGTGCAGCTAGTATACTTACTAGAAGACGTTACATACGCGATAATTCAAATTATATGTCACCTATTTGTTCACCTTGTCACATTGAAATGTTTCATCTTTTCTCTTATCTACTCCTTTCTCGAATTAGTTTGTAGTAATCTTTTCAATCTTCTTCTTCACTGAAGTTTCTAGGTGTACCCCCCCCCTTTTCCAGTAATATTATGGAGTGGATTATGTTACGATTTCGTAACATACTTTATTAATCGCCAGAGAGGTTGACGGCCGATGCCGACACTTCCTTGTAGAGGGGTGTAGCAAAACACATCGCTTCGTGATTCACTTGCAAAAAATTAGCTCAGGTTTGGCCCGGTTTGCCTTACCTCTCTGAAATTCCTATAATAAGGAGAAGCCCCGGCAAGCTAGATGGGTCCTCAGGGTACAACATTTATGGTCTCGACACTTCATTGACCATGTGGTGAACCTAAATTAATATAACATGCAGAACCGAATAACTCGCTTTACGACCCATTGAATTATTTCGGTAATTGAAAAATGGAGATTATTGACCAAATACGATTTTAACTGACAAAAAAACTTTGAATAATAATCGCGTCGATTCCTAACTTCCTGGACAGGCCTTGCTACCCCCATGGATCCTCGCCTAGCCGTGCCGAAAAATGCACTTGTATATCCTGCCACCATTCTATCTGCTCTCGCCTGATGACGCAAAAGAACACATCATTTCCCGAATGTAATTACTTATTGCCGATCCACTACGCGTCCAAGTCGACATGTGAACTTTATTATTTCTTATCCGATGCACTTGAAAATGCTTTGGATTGAACGACCGCTTCCGTCACATTTTGAAAATAACAGTTCCCATTCTCGTGTCAAGATTAGTAACTCGGAATCCAAGTCCATCTTGTCCATCCATCAACATGCCGCTCTGGAAGGATATCATCTTATGCCAACCTAATCGAAATAATAACGCACATCCAAAGGCTATATCTTGTGACTGGATAACGAGGAAATCATTGCTTTTCATTATAACGTCTCAACAGAAAGATTTTCGCTAATTTGCAAATCTTTACAGGTATTCTTAATGGGTAAATATAGTTTGACACCGTCGTTTCCTCACCTACTTCCG
>JABUQX010046767.1:0-12500 GCA_015478945.1 Trachelipus rathkii
TTATAATTTTATAAAAAATTGAATTTTATAATCTTAGTATTCATATTACTATTATTAATATTATAATTATTTCAATAAATATTTTTATAATTTATATATATATATATATAATTATTTTTATTATTACAATTCATGCGTATTTCCAACATAAATTAGGTTCAAGCTGCCTGAGGGCATGTTACAGCGCGTGGTCATGCAAGATAAGAACAAATTAAAAATAAAAATGGCTTACCAAAAATTAAATTCGATTTAAAACTTTAAGTGCGGTACGCGACAAATATTTATAATCACTGGCACAAAAAAATCACGGTAGGTTCTTAAAATTATTTCACTGCATTTAATCACTCTCTCTTAAAAAAATTAATTCCCCGTTTTTCCAAAGCAAACCACGCATCAAAATCTTCCAATAACGACTCTTCGAAAAATGCGTGGAATCGCGATGGCTTTTGAAAGTTGAACGAAATCTTGAGGGAACAGTACAGCAGTTAATTTTTTTTTTGTTTTTGAAAAAACTTTTGGGTTAGCGTCATTAAAATTAAGAAAAAAAATTAAGAATATTAAAACGCAACTGATTCTAATGCGGTAAAAGAGATATTATAATTCTTTTTCATTGAAAAATTCAACAGTCCAGAAAACACGAAAGATCCCAAATCTGAATTTGTTATTGTAATGTATTTTCTAAAATCTTTTAAAATTGTTTTAGAATGTACTTTTGTTATTAAGTAATTTATTATTAATTTTTTTTTTATCGGATTTTGACTTTTAAATGTATTTTATATAAATATTTAATAAATAGTTTGTTGTCTGAAAAAGAAATGAACCAGTTTGGAAATTCCACTCTTTCAGCCTATAACCTCCATTTCATTCTTTCAGCATTTAAAAAAATGATTGTATGTGATTTCTTAATATTCTTTTAGTGTTCGTTTGATTTATTTAGGGATAAGTTCAATGAATTCGTTTTTATATAACGATTAAAACGGTATATAAACGAAACAAATCCAATGAAAATTGAGTTAGAAAACTAAAAAAAACAAAATATTGAAAATAGAACTTTAACTTTCGGGCGTCTCATGTTATTTTAATGTACTTTGAACACGTGGATTTGAAAATTTCGAAAATGAGAGAATTGCTTGAGCATTTGAATTAAAATTAAGTTAGTTTTATTACGGAAAATTATTTATTAGATTTTAATATTTATTTGCGTTTTAAAATGTTCTATATTGAAAAAAAAATTATTTGTTTGTGAGGAAAAAAAAAGATTAATGGAGGGGGTGGAAAAGTCAATTGGAATAGCTTCTAATAAAATTCAGAATAAAGAACATTTTATAGAAATCTAATTAAAATAAAGTCAAAATTTTAATTAGATCGGTAATTTCTAAGTAGGAAATATATATATATATATGTATGTATATTGATTTGCCTACTCAAGAATTTTGACCATGAGCCGCATTGATATATATACTATTATATATATATATATATAATATTATATATAATATATATATATATATATATATATATATATATATATATATATATATAATATATATTATATATATAATATATATATTCTATATATATATATCTTCGATCGCGCGACTTCCGACTCCCGACTCCCGACTCCCGACTCCGACTCCCCATACCGACTCCCGACTCCGCGACTCCGACACCCGACTCCAGATCCCGACTTCCGACTTCCGACTCTCCGACTCCCATCCCTGATATATATATATATATATAGTATATATATATATATATTATATATATATATTATAATTATAGTATATATATATATATATATATATTATATTACCAGTATATATATATATATATATATATATATATATATATATAATTATATATACTTTATATTATATATTATTATATATATATAATATAATATATAATCTATTTACTATATTTATATAATATATATATTATATATTACAGTGGCGTATCGGATTTTTTTCGGGGGGGGCCAGATAAAAATTCGTTTCCTTTTATATATATATATATATATATAATATATATATATATTATATATATATATATATATATATATAATATATATATATATATATATAGTATATTATATAATATATATATAAATATATAATGTACGATTACACCTGTTCGGTATGATAAATTGCAAGGAAAATAATTCTTTATGATTAAAACCCTCTCTCTTCCTAATGCTGATATTAAATCATCCAAAACTGATAAAAAATGATAAAGTTAGGTTATGTTGGGTCTGTATTTTTGGAATTGGTTAATTCTTGGTACAGCAATTACAATACTCAGTTCAACGCTTACACATTGTTCAAATCTGCTGAAATTCTAATGTTGCATTTTTTCTCTGATGACTTCATAAGGTTTATTTTAACAAAGGACTTAACGAATTTGTTCCTGACAGCGACGAATTATTAAATTCAATTTAACCTCTGCACTTCATATTATTAACAGATTTTTACTAAAATTTGTTAGTGTTAGAATTTCGGGGGGGGGGCATGGCCCCCTGCCCCCCTGGATACGTAACTGTATATATATATAATATATATATATAGTATATATATATATATATATATATTTGATCTATATATATATATATAATATATATTTATATATATATATTATAATATTATATAGTATATATATATATATAAACGTATATTAATATTATTTTATATATATATATTATACTATTATATATTATATATATATATATATTATATTATCATATATACTATATAATATATATCTATATATATACTATTATATTATATATAATATATATATATATATATATATTATATTATATATTATATTATATAATATATATATAGTATACGTGTTACCAGTCGTGCAGGCGCTTGACCCGCACTCTTTTTGCCCCCCAATCTTCTTTCCCAAGCTGCTACCCCAAACTTTGGGAAAAAAAAGGGGTTTTTTTTTTATATATATTAGCTTGAAATTATTACTTCTCAATTATGCTTCAAAACAAAAACTTCTAATCTTTCAGGGTAGTGTTTGCTTCTCTTTCGTGGTAATGAGATCTGCATCACTGAAGACGCTCACTAGCTACACTTGTTGAAGGACATGCTAGATTCCTGACGACTTCTGTAGATGTGGAAAACTTTTACAATTTTCACGCCACAAAACCACCATTGGATCTTTATCTGATTGCCAAGCTTTTTCTCTTTTTGTATTATTCCTTTTATCAATAATAGAGTGTCTTTTGAACCTTGAACAGCCTCTCATCTTGCTAGAAGCCCAAAAGAAGTGCATGGATTCAGCAACGATATCGCTAACAGATTATAATTGTTGTTCTGTTTTCTCATGACTCTTTTTGCTTTCTATTGGGCTGGTCGATTATTGGTCTGCCTTTAGGGCAGCATTTCATCACAATAGGATCCTTAAATAGTTTTAACCCTCTGTGAAACACGCTGTCAAGAATTTGGTTTTTGTATTTACGAATTTAGAAAGTTTGCGGTTATCACATGGTCATCGTTCTTGGCAGTGTTTGAATCTATTATCTTCTGCAAAATGAGTGTTTCTGTCATCTTGAAAGTCCTTACTTTTTAATATATATATTATATAATATATATATTAGTTTATAATATATATTATATATATATATATATATTATTAATATATAGTATAGTATAAGGTACGCACACCTTTCTCCATAACTCTAAGATGAATCTATCTGCTTATCGCAAAAAAAATAATGGGTGATGCGGGTTGCGATGCCAGAGTGAAAAATGGTGCGGATGGGGATATGGCGCTACACTCTAATTATATATATATATATATATATATTTATATATATATATATATATTATATATAATATATTTAGTATTATAATATATATATATTATATATTATATATATAATATTATATATTTATATATATATATATATATTATATTTTATATATATATATATAAATATATATATATTTATATATATGTATATTATATCGTATATATATATATTATATGATTATATATTATTATATTATATTATATATTATTTTATAAGTTGACATAAAGACTTGAACACAGATTATAAAATATTACTAACATTTGCGTTTATGATACGAGCAATAGACTTATAATAAAAAGTTATTTGATGAAAAAAATCACCCTAAAGCGTCAGCAACAACGCACCAACTAAAGATTCTACAATTATTTAATTCTAAATACTATGGCGAAACAACAAACACTTAATTAAAGACCTATCAAGACATATTAATTCTAAATACGGTTAGATGATACAGAAGAGAAGTAAACTGTAGAAAGGGCACAAAAGCTCACTTAAAGTGAATGAAAAATTCGGAAAATTCCTACTATGGTAAACGTCTTATGTTGCGACTGCAGATGTATAGGTGAAAGTCTCTTTTTCTTTTTGTATATATGAAATTAAAACCACTGTATACGCACACGCGCACGCACACGCACACACACACACAAAATGCATATAATATTATTAATAAACATCCCTGTCACTTGTCGACTCCAGGTAAAAAACATATATTTACAGGAGATCTAATATTTAGAATTTTTTAAAAACTGTCATATTATATATATATATATATTATATATAATATATATATACATATATATTTATTATAATATATTATATAATATATATTATATATATATATATATATTATATATATTATATGGTGATAATTGGTTTAAAACTACAACTCATATCTCGAAAACTACATAGATACAGGGAAAGGAATAATTGTTGGAATCCTGGTAACATTTTAGTGCGGAAAATGTATATATATAATATATTATATATTATTTATATATTATTATATATAGTATATATATTTATATTTATATAAGTATTATATATATATATATATATATATTATATATTATAATTTATATATATTATATATAGTCAATCGAGACTACAATAGCTAAGCGAAAGGAATACATTTTGGAATCTGGTAAAATTTTACATGGAAAATGTAAAAAAAAAATTAAAATAACTAAAATTCATTGTTAATAATTATAGTAATATGATTAGAGAGCCTATTTAGAGACCTTTTATTGGTTACTCGTTAAAATAATAGACTTTTCTATTCAAATTTTGCTTTTTTTTTTAACTAAAGAATCCCCCAAGGTATACCGCACGGATGGCAGGAGTCGGGTCTCTCGGCCCTTCCGGGGAACTAGGGGGTAGGACTAATTCCCAGCCCCCCTCCGGGGAGGGTCTCCGGATCCCCGCTTTTGGTATTTGGGTTATCGCGGTGGTTCCTCACCCCTCCCCTACGGGCACTGCGAAACGTCCCCCCTGGTGTTCCCGGTCGGCTCGAGCCCTACATTGCCGTGTAAATACTTTACAAATAATATATATATATTATGATATTTATATATATATATATATATTATATATATTATATTATATATATATAAATATATATATATATATATAATATATATATATATATATATTATATATATATATATATATAAACAATTTGTTTATTTACTCCGTCTCCGTCTACATAAAATCTATTCTCGTACTTATTTATTTATTTATTTTTCCTTTTCACTAACAAATTTTTACAAGGATTCCAAAATGTATTCCTTTTCGCTGTACTTATTGTAGTTTTTGAGTATATGATTTTTTTTTTTTTTTTTACGTTTTCCGCCTTAAATGGTTACAGGATTCCAACATGTTTTCCTTCTTCCCTGTATCTATTGGTAGTTTTGAGATACTGAGTTGTAGTTTTAAACCAAACGTTGTAGTTGTTAAACCATATTAGTAAACCTATATTATATATATTTATATAGTTATAATTTATATATATTATATATATTATATATATATATATTATATATATTATATATATATTATATATAATATACATATATATCTCAAAATAACGCACACAAGGGTACGTGGCGAAGGAAGGGTAGAAAGGTTGAAAAAAGCGAAGACACTTTTATTGGAATGACATAACTGGTGGATTCCTCCGAATCAAGGTTAATAGAGTGTGAGGCAAGGTGGCAGCCAAAGGGTCTCGGATAGGGTTCGGAGGGTTCGGCGCTGCAAACCACAACGTTTGGTAGTACGGCGACGACGCGCGGGGTGGTGTTTGGGATCAGGCCTCAATAATCTGTATGAACCCCTTTGGCACGGATGACTTGCCTGACACCGTCCTGGCATGTTCTCGATGAAGTGGGCAAATGTTGGACAGTGATTTTTCCATACGTCGTGGCCAGAGCCTGTCGTAGGTCGCGGAAGGGTCGTGGAGGGTTGCAGCTGTCGGATCCAACGGGTTTCAGATAGTCCACAAATGTTCGATGGGTTGAGGTCCGGACTATATGATGGCCACTCCAATGCCATAATTTGAACCGTCCTAAAAGTCGTCGTTTTCATATTGGGCTTGTCTTGTCTTCATTGTCGAATGACTTAGGATGAAGATCGCGATGTAGGGGGCATAAGGCCGAACCATGGTTCGCGGATGTTGTGATATAACCTTACAGCTGTAAAGTGCTCATCGAAGATGTGAAACTCCCGCTAGGCCGGTAAAGAGATGGCTCCCCGACATACTGACATACCTAGAAATGGGGGCCTGCAGCCATTGCATTGCGCGAACCTGTCCGTCGGTCGTCGGTATACTCTAGCCCGCCTGTCTACAGAGTCACTCTCGACTCGTCCGTAAAGAGCACCTTTCCCAATCATCTACCGTCCAATGGATGTGTTCTCGGGCAAATGCCAGTGGCGCCATTCGATGTGACGTGGTGTGTGGTGGCCTATTGTGGGCCTCCGGGCTGGTATTATGTTCCGCAGGCGTGGGGGAAAAGCATATATGTCCTCACCGGGTGCCGTGTACCGCCGTAGCTATTCTGCAGATGTCGTGCCGTTGTGTGGTGCTCTCTTAATGCACGCAGACGTATAAACCGGTCTTCCACGGGTGTCGTGACTTCTGGCCTACCTTGCCCTCGCCATAAAAAACATAAAACCATAAAAAGCGACATTCTTAAATGTTTAATAAAGTAGTTTATTAACCGGTTTTTTCTTAGCATGTTTATATGGTTTCTCAATTTTTCAATCGAAAAGTAACTGAAAGGATAAAAATTTTCTGCTGATGGTTTATATTATTGTGAGAATGATTATAATATATATATATAATATATTATATATATTATAGATATTCTATTAATATATATATATATAATATATATATATATATATATATTATATATTTATTATAAATATATATATATTATATATATATATAATTATATATATATATATATATATATATATATAATAATATATAATTATTTGTAAATTTAACATGTTTAAACATGATTCGTTTCGAGCTTTTGGGAATTCATTTTCTACCATCGATGCCAATTTCAAAGTTTATAACAAAACTCTGTGTGGGTGTGGTGGCCAAGCTTACAGCTAAAAGGTAATGACTATAAACTAAGTGATGCTGTTTATATTTGGAAAAATGAACATGAATTTTGGCAACAGCTTAATTCACCACTCAACAGACAAGATTTTGCAAAGTAAAGGAGTATTCAGACAGTATAACGAAGCTCACTTATTGGCGTCTATTTTAGAACCCCAGGTATCACGACGCCGTAACCTTCAGAGGATGAGTATTAAAAGCAAGGAATTTATGGAAATGAGTCTCCTGAAGTGATGCCATTTGTATAAATTTAAGAGCAAATTCTCCTCCATTTCATAAAGTTACCTTTTGGTGAGTCTCTGTTTGTTCAGCAGTGATGTTATCTTCGTACAGATTCTCAAGACAATTAGATGAAGGTTTATATATAAAATAGTAAGCGTATTGTCAGCAAGCCTTCATGAAATGCTAATGTTGAAAAGGTATTTTCAACTTTCGGACTTGTGCACAGGCAACATTGAGAAATAGGTTGGGAACAGCTAAAGCAGGGAATTTAGTTTTTTTGTATAAAATTCTTAATGATATTTCAGTTTTGCTTTTAGAATGAATGCTTATCTCTCCTTCTCTCTCTCTTCTCTCTCTCTATAATATATTCTATACTATATATATATAATATATAATATATATATATATATATATATATATATAATATAATTATATACTATATATATATATTAGTATAAGGTTAATTTGAATAAACTTTTCCTTATGCATTTTTTTTTTTTTGTAAAATAAAAAATATAACCTTTTTTTAGATTGAGTTTATATTTTTTAATATACCTTTTATTTTTATTTAGGTTTTATGTTAAATCAAAATATAATAATTTTATACGAGTTTACAGTTATTCAGAAAATAAATGATATTTAAGGATTTAAAGAAATTTATTAAGGAAATTTTAAACATGTGTTAGGCAATGTGTAACAGTTTCCAGTAGTGATTTTTGCCTTCAAAATCTATTAACCATTAAAAACTACATTAAAACCATCACAATAGAATAAAAACAAAAAAACAAAAAAACAAAAAAACATTGGTTTATTTGTTTTTTTTAAAAAGCCAATGTTTTTTTTTTTTTTTTTTTAAACATTTTTTTTACCCTATATTATATATATATAATATATATATATATATATTATTATATATAAATATTAAATTTATTATATTCATATATGTATATATAATTATACAATTATATATATATATATAGTAATATATACATATATGTATTAATATATATATATATATATATATATATAGTATATTATATATATATATATATATATGCTATATATAGTATATATTATTTATTATATATATATATATATATTTTATATATATATATATATTTATATATTATATATATATTATATTATATATATCATATCCAAATACCAGAGGTCTACCAAATTAAACAGAGTTGGATGAACTAGAATCCAAGGCCAAATCAATGACCGACATCCCTTTATACACGGCGCTTGGATGATTTCAAGTCAAAGGAAGTTGGAAAAATAGATGAAAGAAGCGTGTAGACTACATGAAAAATTGAGCATAGCGGTTAAGGTTTGGGTCAGAGGGTTTGACAGAGAAGGGGTGAGACTGTTTGGAATGACGAGTCGTAAGGGCATACTCAGGATTTTTTTTCGGGGGGGGGGGATGGGCGGAAATTATGCCGCCCACTCCGCTACAATTCTGCCTTCCATCTTTTATCGGGTGATAAATATTGAGATTTTAAGTGGAAAATTAAGATTGTTTAGATTTCTCTTAGAATTTATGCGTGAGATGTATTGTTACTAGAGATAACTGAGAGATATGCTTAAGATAATTAGGAAAGATAGAAAAAATTTCAGCTTTGCATAAATTTAAAATTATTATTATAAGAATATAAAAAATCATAGAATTTTATTTTATCATTATTTTAACGTTGGTTGATAACCTCTATCTTTTGCTTCCGAACTCTACTTAGATTTTTTTTTTTTTTTTTTTTTTTTTTAGCAATTTTAAAAAAAAAAACACTTTATATTTTGCGTAATTTCAATGCTGTTGTAGAAACAGAATAGTAGTAGAACGATGATTAATTATCAGCAAAACAAAATAGTTTTAATTTTTAACTAGACTTTACAGAGCAGGCTGCAAACGTCGTACATTTCCAGATCCCACAAAATGTCGATGATTTGATCGTTGGGATGTCTAATGCCACGCCACCATGAATAAAGAGTAAAGCAAATCCATTCAGACTATTTTAGCTTGTTGTGTTTCTCAAATACGTTTTAACTAATTTCAGTTTAGAAAAGCTTCGCTCAACTAAAGTTGTAAAAACATAAAGTACAGCAAGTATTTTCACCAGTATTTTTATATTTGGGAACAAGTTTTCGGTACATTCGTATAATCCGGCAAAGGCACTTAGGGGTTTTTCTTGAGATCCTTTTCACTTTTGTCTCCATAATTTCCACTCTCTCAGGAAGACCCTCGTAAGAACCTATCAAGTCTTCTCTGTAGAATTCAAATGCTGATTGAACTTTTATCAATTGAAGCATCACAGTTGGTTGGAATAAGGTACTGGAGAGATGATACGGTGTCCTAGTGAATTAAAATCCTTACATGTTCAAAGTTCTCAGAACTTTATGAATAACTTAACTCTGGAATCTTATCTGGAAAATATATTAGATCAGTTCAAATTGCAACAGTTTATTCAATCACAGCAGTTTTTTTTTCTCAGATTTTTTGAAAAAAGAATTCATAATTTCATGTAAATGTTCAAATATTTTCCAAGTGGAATACGAAATTTTTGCAACTAAATTAGTTTCAATTCAAAGCTGGAGTAGGTTGCCAGATCTTTCTTCAGACCAGAGTCATAGCATAAATATAATTAAAATTATAGTACTTCAATCCATATTATAATTTTCGGACCATCTTGTGTGTGCGTGCATTGTACCTTTCTCAGAAAAATTGCCGCCAAAACTTAAAAGAAATTTAATATTGTTTCGTGTTGCAAAAATTTTTTCTATTATTACAAATATTTTTAGTATTTATCGTGGTGAAAAAAAGTTTGAAGGAAAATGCCTGATATTTTTTTATAAAAATTAATTAATTACATTATGTTCGAAGATGATATATAAAGAGTACGATGCCAATTAAAAACAAATTTAGAAATTTGTTTGTTATGAACCAGCCACTACCTGTCTTACATTTCGGCGTAGGCAAATGAAGGCGTGGCTTTCTTTCGAAAACAGCCATTGGAAATTTTTTATTTTGAAGAGCATATCCGCAATTTGACTGATAATTTCCCTATCAATCTGACCTACTGTATGTTAATATATTTATACTGTGCCAGAGCCTTGTTCGCTCCTTGGTATTCCTCCAAACAATACTTCCTTCACAACGAGAGTACGGTTGAATATATATCACTTTATATTTCGGAGCGGCAAATTTTTACATTCAAGCGAGATAGTTTTATTGTAAAAATTTTCCACCTCAAATATATACTCGTCATAACCTACCAAGACTGAACATTACCAACATATCTAACATTTATAAAGTGCTATAACCCACCATTACCCCTCCGGAGGAGGGGTAAGGCCTCGGCCCTTCGGGGGTGACCCACCATATGGGACTTTACACCTTTTCAAAGGGTAATCCCCATGGGGGATCTCGCGGAGAAAGAAAAATTCCGTTAAATAGTGAAAATTAGTTTTAGTATCCTTTGTGGGATGGGTGAAGTATAAGACCTTGGGGTAACACAGTTGGGTTAACCGTAGTTTTGCTAGGTATGATAGTTTGTTTAGGGTGTGCAAAACTTCTACGAAAGGGAATGACCAGAGTTATGTGTTAAGTTGGCAGGAGTACGATAATATGTTTAAGTTAAATTTGCTATTTAACATAAATGAAAATGTATATGTGAAAAATTATTATAGGATAAGTCTGTTTAGTTCTTTTGATTTTGAAATGAATATAAATACAGCATCTTTCCAGTTAATATTATGGATTTAATTTATGTGTCGGAAGAGTGCGTTGCTATGGTTACATCTTTTTATATCGTTGATATGTTGATTTAGACGAAATTGTAGTGTTTTCAAAGTTTCTAATTTATAAAATTGTTAGCAACTGATGCAGAGGATACCCAATATACTCCTCCTACGGGGGGAGAAAAAGTGTTATTGTTATGTACGAGGGTGCTTAGAAAGTGTCTTGGTAATTAAAGACTATTTGAGTGTTAAATAGTTTAGTGATTCTGTATCTGATATTAGAGATGAACTATAAAAAAAGGGGATAACTATGGTGGATGTAGGATGAGTATATTGTGTTGGTGGTAGGTTATTATAATGATGGGTTTTTGTTTTTTTTATAACGCACCCCTCATACATAACAATAACACTTCTTCTCCCCAAATTAGGAGGAGTGTATTGCGTACTCTGCATCGGTGGTTGCGAACAATTTTATATAGGAGAAACTTTCAAAACACTACAATTTCGTCTAAATCAACACATCAAGGATGTAAGAAGATGTAACCATAGTAACGCACTATTCCGACATATAAATCAAACCCATAATATTAACTGGAAAGATGCTGTATTTAAATTCATTTCAAAATCAAAAGAACTAAACAGACTTATCGAAGCATATTTCATTAAAATAATTAATAACTTTAATACATCCCTTGGCTTCTTTTGATTTCGACAAAACAACAATAAATTTCATAAAATCTTCCATCAATAAAAAGATGCTGACTTATCCTATAATTTTTCACATATACATTTTCATTTATGTTAAATAGCAAATTTAACTTAAACATATTATCGTACTCCTGCCAACTTAACACATAACTCTGGTCATTCCCTTTCGTAGAAGTTTTGCACACCCTAAACAAACAATCATACCTAGCAATACTACGGTTAACCCAACTGTGTTACCCCAAGGTCTTATACTTCACCCATCCCACAAAGGATACTAAAACTAATTTTCACTATTTAACGGAATTTATCTTTCTCCGCGAGTCCCATGGGGATCACCCTTTGAAAAGGTGTAAAGTCCCATATGGTGCTAATGGTGGATCATCC
>JABUQX010046767.1:17500-22500 GCA_015478945.1 Trachelipus rathkii
AAGTTTTAATTCTAAATGCTATTGAATGTAAAACGGAATTTTTGAATTTTTCGAGTTTTGAGATATTATCACCGTATACAAAGGAAAAATCTGCTGATTTTATCTGATAGACCTCGATATTAGAGTCATCAGGGTTGTTATCTGAAAACTTCATTTTTCAAGTCCAGTAATATACTGACATCATCAAGGGTTGACATAATAGTAATAAGCTGATTATTTTATTCCTCTCTTTAAATGCCATGCCTAGACCCAGATCGTCGACACGCTTTTAAAAAATCTGTCGATCATTTCTTTCATAAGTTTGAATATGTCGAATATTTGAGCATATGTAACAAAATTTTGTTTTTCACTTTTCTCTTCAATTTGAGTTGATGATTTGGTCAAGCATATTTTTTTTTATAAAATATATCGACCATGCTAAACTGAAATGACATATATATAATATATATATATATATATATATATATTATATAATATATTATATATATATATGATATAATATTATATAATATATAGTTATAATTATAATATTATATTTATATATATTATATATATATATATATATATATATAATATATGATATTATATATATGATGTATAATAGTATATATATATATATATATACTATATATATATATATATATATATTTTACTTAGTAATTATTTTGTATTAATTTTAAAAATAATATATATATATATATATAATATATATATATTATATATATAATGATATATATATATATATATATATATATATATAAAATTTGCAAGAGTGCTGGGAGAGTTTCTTTCCTCTTCCACTTCACGAGTTGTTGTCACCAATTCTGTAGTCCCCGAGTTTGCAGGCGGAACGAGCTCAGCCTCTTTGTAGGCTAAGAGGTAGGCTTCTTTGTAAGCCAGAGCGGAGAGCCTCTTTGAAGGCTGGAGCAGAGGGAGCTAGGAGTTCTTCTTCTTGCTGCCCGGCTAACAGGTCTTTGTAGTCATAGAGGGCTTGTAGTTCTCTTCTTCTTCCGTTGCTTGTTCCGCTGGTCGCTGTAGTAGTTATCTTGGAAGTCTCTCTCTCTGCGGTGTAATAAAACTCAAATATTAAATTGAATAGAATAGAATATTTTATTGAAAAACTTTCTCCGTTCATTTTAACAATTTCGCCCACATGATGTTAAACTTTAATTACAATATTTTTAAACTTTGTTCTATATTCTCTAAGTAATGCAATTTCGGTCAAAACTAATTTTCTGCTCGCAAATTACAAGTTTTTTGTCAACAAAATTATTATCTTGCAATATGGTACAAAACATTATATTATACAATATTTTATATTATTTTGTACAAATTAAATGATAAAATAAATAAAAAAGAGCTTTAAAAGCCAACTTCAATTCTCTTCTGATAATAAAAGCAAAAAAAAAACAAAAAAATAAAAAAAACAAACAAAATATAGGTACATCAGAACTGACGGAATTTTAACATGAAATTTAATTTTTTATAAGTATTTTTAAAATAAAGTATTATATATTCTAAGCAATAATTTTTTATACTAAAAGGAAGTCTATATCAAAACAATCCTTGTATAATCAAACCTTGCAAGCAAATATTATTGATTTATGAATAAATAGTTTATTTCCAGTCTTTAAAAAATGCGTATTATATTCTACTTTTGAAGTGACCATGCCTTAAACTTATTTTAACTGAAAAAGAGCACGAAACAAGCGCGTGCAGATGCTTTCTTATAACATACGTCTTGGACAAACTTAAATGCTATATAAAGAACAATTTTTTATAGAATGATACAAAAATGCTAAAATAATAAATATTATATCGTTAAGTAATACATTATTATGATAAAACATTGAGAAAACATATTTAACACAAATTATAACAAACATTTATTTTACTCTTACATAAATCGATAAAAGGTGTCATTCCTATACGACCGCTTTCCTTAAATTTGGTAGGAGAAAACGTAACATGTTTTGTGGGTGAATATATATATATATATATATATATATATATATATATATATATATATATATATATATATATATATATATATGTTTATTTTTTTATATGTTATATTATAATATAAGGTCATATTACATTAATGATTCATATTATATATTAGGTAGTGGACATCAGAGAGTGAGGAATTATTCTATAAGATCACTGAAACAACTTCTATTTGTTATTCTATAATATTATATATATTATATTAAGTATTAATATATAATATATTATATTATATGGATGATTATATATATATATATATATATATATATATATATATATTATAAACAAGAGAAGGTGTTGGTCTTATAGTTATCTCTTCTTCTTCTGCTTGCTCTTCTACTTCATGGGTAGTTGTTGCAGTTGAAACTCTCTCTCTCGTAGGTATAATAAAACTCTTGTATTGGTTTGAATCGAATATTTTATTGAAAAACGCTTTCAACTATATTTAACAACTTCGCACACCTAAAGCTAAAATATAATTACTATATTACTTTGTTATGTACTCTCCTGCACACATGCTGTTTTTGGTAAGATCAATTTTATGTTCTCCCCCCTAGTTATGGGTGAGAACTTAGGGGATATTTAACGCGTACAAATCGCGTGCTAAAGATTTCTTCAATAATCAAGCTATTTATAATAATTACTATACATAATGTGGTAAAAAATGCTGTAAAACATCATAATACACAAGATTTTACATTATTTAGTATATATTATAATGCTAAATATGAGTAAATATTTTAAAAGCAAAACTGCTTTCCAGTTCCGATAATAATAACAAAAAAATAGAATACGTAATTTAAAACAATAAACATTTTTTTATGTTAATTTTCATATTTTTTTACAAGTATGTTTAAAACAAAGTATAATGCATTTTAACTATATAAAAAGAAATATATAATAATATATAAATGCTATATAATCATATAAAATAAATGTTAAATTTAAGATCAAATACAAACACAAATTTAATTCAGTGTTATAAAATTTGCAACTTATTTTTTAAAAGAAAAACTAACATATTTCTAATTTACAGGCCTTAAAAGAAATATTTTTAAAATAACATTTTAAACAATTTGCTACATACACTCGCCCCCTATAAGTTGAGCGTATTTTTACACTAAATTTTGTATACTAAAATAACTGAATTAATCACGAAAAAATATTTTAATATAATCACTTTGAAACACTATTATTATTAAATTTAAAACGGAATGCACTTATTTTTTTTTACATAATTCACTTAATATATATTTTTTTAAAAATGCACTATTTTTCCTGTTGCTAAGTAGATGAGTTGATCATCTTGCACTCCCGAGCTCGAACATCGCCTTGGTAAACTATTTCATCTCTATCTATCTACCTCGACCTTCGAAAGTTTTCGAATCCATACTTAGCATGAAGATTTAGAACCAACCGAATTCTTCACATTTTGTCTCTGATTGCCAGTATGGCTTTTGTAAGAAACGTTCTACCGACGATCTTCTTTCCATTCTCTCTGATTTTCGTCCTCATCCCTTCGACATTACGGTGAATCTTTTGCTGTGGCGCAAGACATATGGAAAGCCTATTATAGAGAATGACACTAAGCTGCGATTTCTAAATTTCCCTCCTCTGGTATCTATCTTTCTCTCTGTGATCTTCTCTCTGATTTTCTCTCTGCCCGTTCTATAGTAGTAGTTGTGGATGACCATCGTTCATCCTTTAAATCTAAAAATAGTGGTGTTTCTTAGGGTTTTGTCCTATTTCCAGCTCTTTTTCTACTTTTCATTAATGCCATTCTCCTTATTTCTTCCTCACCTAAACACTCCTATGCCGTCAATTCCACCCTTCAATACTCATTTCATTTTGAAAGATGACTCGCTTAATAGCAAGTGGCTCACACTAGGGGTGAGGGCGGCCTTGGAGCAACCAACCGTCAACCTCTGACCTTTCACAAATTTCTAATTTGGGCAATGAGAATATGGTTGTTTTCGATGCTTTAAAAACTCTGGTGTTATGTAAATGATATGCCCAGTGTTTTGGACTCGTACAAAAG
Source organism: Trachelipus rathkii (assembly GCA_015478945.1). NCBI lineage: Eukaryota > Metazoa > Arthropoda > Malacostraca > Isopoda > Trachelipodidae > Trachelipus > Trachelipus rathkii. Next base: position 21,546 of record JABUQX010046767.1, read on the forward strand.
TGTCATTTCTTGCAACTTTAAATTTTTCAGTTTCACAATTTTTGTTTTTAGGTGAGATAAAATTTATTTAGCTAAAGTTGTTAAAGTTAAGGTAAAGTTAAGCTTAAGTTAAGTTAAGGGTAAGTTAAGGTTAGTACACATATTTAATTTTTATAGATATTAACTGATATTTAATTTTTTTTGCAATTTTTTGTTAAAAAGTATATATAGATTTGAGTTTTGAACTTCACAAGATTCCCTTTTGTTTTAAATATATATATTTTTTTAATATAAAATGATGGTGCTAGATATCGTACATTTATGACACTTTTGTACGAGTAAAAAACACTGGACATATCATCTACATAAGATTCAAAAAGTCAATTCCTTCATGTTATTGCTCGGCAGATTTTCCACACAACCACCACAACAACATCTTTTCGTAAACACACAACTCAAACCTTGGTGTTTCTTTAATATTATTGGTGTTTCTTTTCTCGTGATCTTTCTTGGGAGGATCCTCTCTCTCTCTCTCTCTCTCTCTCTCTCTCTCTCTCTCTCTCTCCCTCTCTCTCTTCTCTCTCTCTCTCTCTCTTCTCTCTCTCTCTCTCTCTCTCTCTCTTGAAAGGATCACATTTCTCCTCTTTCTAAACAAGTTTCTATGGAGTTGATAGCTCTGAGTCGACTTCAGAATTTCTTCACGCCACCACAGTTGCTTGCTCTTTATAAGGGTGCCGTTCGTCCCTGTATGAAGTATGCTTCACACATCTAAGGTCGTTCCATTCACACAGTTCTTAAAAATGTTGAGTCGATATCTCTAAATCTTATTAACTCTTCTGCTCTCATACCTCTCTTCAGTCTCTTTCCACCGAGTTGTTGCCTCAATTTCTTTACTTTATCGTAATTTTAACGGACACTGCCCTTCCAAAGTCTCCAATCGCATACCTCCTCCATTGAGAGGGGTTCGTGTGACATG
>JABUQX010046768.1:0-12500 GCA_015478945.1 Trachelipus rathkii
TAAGGAGAGAGATTATATATATATATATATATATTATATATAATATATATATATATATATATATGTAGATATATTATTTTGTTTGATGTTGTTGCCTACTTCAAGAATTTTGACTGCACGAGCCGCCGCTGAATATATATATATATAAAATATATATATATATATATATATATTATATATCATATATATTATATATATATATATATATATTATATATATATAATATATATATATATATATATTATATATATATATATATATATATATATATATATAATATATATATATAATAATATATATATATATATATATGTCTCGCATTTTATGCGACAGGTTAGCCACCTCTGGCATTATTCTACTTGGTACGGTAAAAAAAAAAAGTAACCTGTGGCGAATAACTTAAAATAAAATATAGAAATAGTAAATTACTTATTTATAATTAAAGTGTAAATTTTTATAAATTTGTAGCTGAAGTCCATTCTTCTCGTTTTTTGACTTGCAAATAATTCAATCACAAGATTGTCCAAAGACGAATTGTGGACAATATCTCTTTCAGTTGCAGGGACAACGAGGGCATTCATTCTATCTTGCCCCATTGTATTCCGAATAACGATTTTAATTTTTTTTATCTAGAAAAGCATCTTTCAGCTTCAACAGATGCCATTGGAGTAGAAACTAAAATTTTAAGCAACTTTAATATTTCTTCAAAAGTTTGATCCATTCTATTTTCCACATTGTACTTTAAAGAATCAAGAGCTCCTTTCCGGGATTTAAAATCAAGTTCAGATTTGAGTCTCAAGATGTTAAAAAATGGATAAACATTTATGGTCTTTTTAAATGCGACTGTGGGAAATGAGGTTCTATAAAATTTAAAGTGTTCACGCTCGAAAAGTTGAGCTGATACTAGATGATCACTAAACGAAAACCTCTCCTTAGACAGAGATATTATTATGTCACACACTTCATACGCAGCAGCTTTTTTAATTTAGTAGTAATTGAAAGCATTTAATGATCTTCTCTTCACCTCACAAACATCATACGTTGTTCCCTCAATTACTTCATTATGGTGGTCATATTGGTTTTCTATATCCTTTCCTAAATTCTATTGTAGTTCACTCACAGCTTTCGTTTTATGAGAAATTAGATCTGCATTTCTGATTTAAATTTTATTATAGAAACTAATCTACGTGTGGGCAATTATATGGCAAAAAGAGTGAGCCAAAATGCAAAAGAAGGATCAGTCAATAGTCTGCAAATCTCCTGCTTGATCTCCGTCCTTGTTCATCGTTGTTTGCTTTCAATTTCGAATTTTTTTCAAAGCACACTCTAGCAATGTCTCTAATGTTCAAAAACCTGTTTAACAGTTCAGATGTTTAAAGTTCCATCTTGTTTCAACAGTTTTTTGGAAATCGTTTCCCAATAATTTCATCTAATACAGAGCATCTCTGAGGAGACTGTGAAAAAAGGTTGGAATTAGTGATATATTTCTAAAGAAATCTACAATTTCTGAAAATATATTAATATATATATATATATATGTATATATCATATATATATATATATATATATATATATATATATAACAGATGCAAATTCACAGCAAGTGGACTGCAGCTGACTCCACCTCCCAGATTTGGGGGATACGGCGCTATGTATAATAATAATATAAATATATATATATATATATATATATATATATATATATATATATTATATATATAATATTAATATATATATATATAATATACATTAATATTATATATATATATATTAATTATATATATAATATATATATATTATAGTATATATATATATAGCTATATACTATGTCCCCTGTAAGTATATTCTATACTATATATATATATAACCATTCATACTTATAATAAGCCGATAATATATAATATATGATTATATTTATAATATAAATAATATATTATATATAACTGTATATCAGTATATAGTATTATCATTATAATATATATATAATCAGATTTATTACTTTATATATACCTATAACTAAATGATATATATTATATATAATATATATATATATAGTATATATATAATATATAGTATATATATTCTTTTGGATTAGTTTACTACCTACCTATATAATATTATTCTCTATATTAGTATATATTTATATATATAATATATATATATATATATATATATATATATATATAATATATATATATATATATTACTAACAATATATATATATATATATATATATTATATTATATAAATAAATAATAATAAATATAATAAATAAAAAAATAATAATAATAATAATATAATAAAAATAATAATATAATATAATAATAATCAATAATAATAATAACAATAATAATAATAATAAAATGTCATAACTGTAACGAACAACTTACAAGGCCGATCGCGCTAATCGCTACATCCTAGTATATTTTAAAACCTCTTTCCTGTATCACTGCCAGACGTTGATTTTTACATGACTATAAGAGTAAGAACTGGGGCAAAAATGATTTCGCTCGCTCTCACATCTTCTTTTATAAATAGAAATTCAAAAAAAACTACATACAACCTAATACAAGTATGTTTATTAAATTTCTTATTATAGATGAAATCATCGTAGTTTCTGTCTATTACATAAGAGTTTTTAAAATTTGCAACTCAGGTCATTTGTATCATTAATTAAACTTGGTGTTATAATTGTGCTATTATGACGGCGGGTCAGATTCTAGAATTTATGCCTTACAGACAGGAGGGAAAGCGGTCGGCTTATCAGATCGCTCCTTTACTATCTGATGTCGCCCCGCCCTTAACTTACTATAGGTGAATATGGTGAGTATGCTGATACTACCTAATGAGTATGTATAGCTTATAAGTAATCAGAGATGATATGACAGGCTCTCTATATATATATATAATATTATATAATATATGTATACTTATATACTTAGCTATAATACGTAGATATAATATAGTATGATATATTGAACAATAACTATTATAACTATATATAATATATATACTATATATATATATATATATATATATAAATAATATATAGTATATAATATATACTATTATATATAATATTAATAAATATATATATATATATATATAATATATATAAGTATATATATATATATTATAATATATATACGTATATATATATATATATATATATACTAGCGTTATATTATATATATATAATATATAATATATATACTATATACTTATATTATTATATATATATAATATATATATATATATATATATATATATATATATATATATATATATATATACTATTATAATAATTATAAATGATATATATATCAGTGATGGGCCGGAATCCGACAACTTCTGGTTCGAATCCGAATCCGAATCCGAATCCGTGTGTGTGGAAAAGTTCGAATCCGAATCCGAATCCTAAGACCCTTCGGATTCGAATCCGAATCCCGAATCCGTGTGTGTTGAAATGTTCCGGATCCGAATCCGGATTCGAATCCTTTCAATGCATTTTTTTACAAATTAAATATAAGCATAGAACCAAAATATGACATATTTCTTTTCAAAATATTTTGGGATATATAAATAAAATTGTTTTCATTTTTTATTTTTTTTACTGCTGCATATATATATGATAATATAATATATATATATTAATAATAGTATATATTATATATAGAGTATATATAATAGGGTATATTATTGTATATTATATATTATTATTTATATATTTATATATATATATATATATATATATATATATATCGTATATATATATATATATAGTTATATGTTATTTCCATGTTAAATAATTTCTAATTAGTATAATATCTTAATAATACTATATATATGTAATATATATATATATATATATATATATATATATATATATATACTATGTATATATTATATAGCTATATATATATATATACTATATATATATATATATATATATATATATATATATATATATAATATATATAATAGTATATATATATATATATATTTATTTATATATATAATATATATATTATTAGTATATATAGCATTATATATATAATATATATATTCAGTATATATTATATATATATATATATATATAAAATATATATCAGAGGGTGAATCCTGCACTCGTGCTACTCGGGTTGACATTATAGAAACGATCTATTTTTTGCAAATTTCACAATGTTACGGATAATATTTTCTTATTTTTTTTGCGAAAGTTGGATCTTATTTTTTGGAAATTATTACATAATAAATATAAAAGATTATGCAAAATTGAAACTAAAAAAGGGAAGAAATAGCCGCTTTATAAAGAACGCTTTTTACACATTAAAAATAGGACTAATCCGTGCCCAAAGCAATTGGCGGATATCGTATTCTGTGAATTTATAGTATAAAATTGTTTATAAATTCTATGTTTAAAATTAATATGTTTAAATACTATAACATAATAAATATTTATTTTATAACGAAAAACATGTATTATAAAATAAATAATATGTTAAAATATTAACTAAAACTACTTTAAGACAATAGAAAGAAAAAATTATAACTTGAAATATTTAATTTTAAGAGTGCTTACAATAGAAAAGATAAATAAAAAGAACCATCAAACTATTAGAGTTAACTTAAAGTATTTTATATATTATATATATAATATATATATATATATATTATTATTAATATTATATATATATAATATAATATATATATATATATATATATATATATATATATATATATATATATATATATATATAATATATATATTATAGAGTAAGAAGAGAAGAGTGAGGAGGAGAGAGAGAGAACCAGAGAGAGCAAGAATAATAAAAGTTGGTAAAGAGCCCCCACTGATATATATATTATATATATATATATATATATATATATATATATATATATAAAGATATATATATATAGATATATCTAAGTATATATTTCACATGTGTATCTTATAATCTTATATATATATATATATATATATATAGTATATATATATATAGATATATATATATATATATATAATACATATATAATATATTATATATATATATTATATATATATATATATAATATATATATATATATTACTATATAATATATATATATAATATATATATATATATATATATATATATAATATATATAATATAGTATATATATATATATATATTATAATATATATATTATATAATTATATATATATATTTATGATATATATATAATATATATATATAATATATCATATATATATATTATAATATTATATATATATATATATAATATATATATATATATATATATATATATATATAATATAATATATATATTATATATTCATATAAAAATATTCTATTAAGCCTTAACTGCTATAAAATTGAATTTTAATTCTTAAGCTTGCCTTTATTAATTATAAATTTTTTTCAAGAAGTTAATTAAACTAATATTGCAATTTAATTTATTAACTATTTCATAATTAATATAATAACATCCTATTAACAAAATTAAAATTAATTTTTTTAACATATCCTCTATAAATTATAGTTTTTCCAATGTTTCAGAAGTAACTCTATTTCTCCTATGGCGTTATTGATTAGCTCATAATTAATAGAAATATGCATCTATGATTGGCTCTACAGCACTACTGTATTGGCTCCTAAAATGGTGATGCAAATTGTATTCTAAATTTTCGTTTTTTTTATTATTATTTTTGATGATTTTTTTGACATCATGTAGAAACAAGAATTAGATTCCGATTCGAATCCGGATTCGGAATCGAGCTCCGAATCCGAATCCGTATGTGTAAAAATTTTCGAATCTGAATCCGAATCCGAATCCAGCACCTCGGATTCGAATCCGAACCCGGATTCGGATTCGCCCATCACTGATATATATATATATATATATATAATAATATATACTATATAATATATATACTATATAATATTTATATATATATATATATATATACTACTATATATATAATATATATTATAATATATATTAAATTAAGTATATATATTTACTATATTATATATAAGTTATATATATATATTATATATATATATATATATATATATATATATATATAAAGTTGCTTTCCTGCATATTTATTAATGAAATTAAGAAATAAATTTTTCACAATGTTATGACTGATATAATAAATTTAAGCGCGTTGTCAATCATCGTATCATTTTTGGTATCAACACTCATTTTTGCAAACAAGGGGTAAGTTTAATAGGTAATTCAGCTCTCGGGAGTCATTAAAAAAATTATTATCGCTTTCTCATTATGAGGGATTATTCCTAATGTGACGTCATTGTTCTAATAATGTCACTACCACTCTTGATCTGATTCAAAAGCGGTATAAGTAGTAATATATACATTTGCGACCCGTTTTCTAGCCTGTAAAACCGCAAAGATGCACCTGTTTCTAGCTTCTAGCACATGCCGACCTATATGATAGAATACACCCGATATTAGTGTCTACCCCTATGTTATTCGGTACGGGGAATCGATTAGTGTATATTAGAAGGTGTTAGAATGCTTCCTTGTATGAGTTATCCCCCCCACCCCCCTTTTCTAGCACTTCTAGCAATGGTGTAATGGTTACGTCAATAGAATACAACCTGATATTAGATGTCTCATCTTGGTATGTTATAAGGTTATGGGGAAATCGTTTTGTGGTATAGTTAAGATTAAATGCTAGGATGGTTCTTCTACGAATTATTACCCACCCCCTTTTTTTGGAAGTGGTTAGACATAGGTATATGGTTACGTCATAGAATAACATGCAAATTAATTGGTGTCCCTATTCGTATATTTTAAAGGTACGGGGAACGATCTGTGTATTTAGCAAGGTAGTAATGACTGGTTCCTTTAATGAGAGTTTATGTACCCTCTCCCCCTTTTTCTAACACACTTCCATAGCAGTGGTGTACTATTACCGTATGCCGTCTTCTGCTTGAAAAAAAAAAATCGATTAGTACATAATCGACACTGTTGAACCGATTCCCTGTGGTTTATAATGAAATCGAATCATTCCTAGCATGAGTTAGTATTAGATATTCTCTCTATTACCACTCCCCCCCCCTTTTCTAATGTCGCTGTACACCCTTTATAGTTCTGCAGTATATGATAACGCGTGTTTTAGATGGGTTTTACTATGTTCTTAAGCATGCTGATTCATTGCAGTTGTTGCCCGTGTCGTGCGTTTCAGCCGTTTCGGTTGTTAAGCGCCGTTTGGCCGTGGCCGGGGGTAGTGCGGGGACGGAGCGCCCTACACAGGGAATACATTGTGTTTATATATCCTATATATTTAAAAATAAATGTTACGGAAATCTTTTCCCGTGGTCATTTTCCGCATGCGCCGCAACCTTCCGCAACGGACCATGGCCGCGCGCTGGAGATGAATCATCCTTACCGTAGCCACACATATGTTGATAAATAATATATTTTTTTCCTACAGACACAACATCAGCATTGGCGAAGAACAACAACAATAAAAATATTTACTAAAAATAAAAGTAATATAATCAAATAAATACTAATAATAATAATATAATAATAAATAATAATAAGAATAATAACAATAAAGAGATAATGTATATGAAATATATAATTATAATAATAAACATAAAATAATAATAATAATTAATAAGAAGAAGAAGAAGAAGAAGAAGAAGAAGAAGAAGAAGAAGAAAGAAGAAAAAGAAGAAGACCGACTAGCAAAGACGTAAGTTAGGTTATATAAATTAATTTTTTTTATTATTAACTAAAAATATACACAATATGGTAACAGTTTTATAATATTTATATATAATATATATATATATATATTTATATATATATAATAATATATATATATATATATATATATATATATATATATATATATATATATATATATATTATATATATATATATATATATTAAGATAATTAGGTGTTTCCTATGATTACATATATATATATATATATATATATATATATATATATATATATATATATATATATATATATATATATATATATATATATATATATATATATATATATATATATATTATATATAATATATATATGTCCTAATATAGACAACCAGATCCCGTAATACCCAATACTGCCACAGTTTCGGGCTGTAAATTCAGGATAAGATCTCTTTTATGGATGTGTGTCTAAACTTTTTATTGGAGTTGATTATTGACACCTCACCCAACTCATAGCCTTAAATGTTATAATAGGGACTTTAACTTCCTTGTAATGTTTAGTTGAACCGATGTGAGGATTATTCGTGTCATCGGTGTTAAATACAACGTTATGGAATGTAGGTTCCCCTGCCTGTTCCTTCATTTGTTTAATAGCTAATGCAGTAACATCTTTATCTGCAATCATCTTATAATAACGGTTATTATCATTCAAGATTTTCCATTCCCTATCTTTCGTTTTCGTTCCATCTTTTGCAATTTTATCCAACGTTATATTCAACATAACCTCAGGATTGATAATTTCACTTGTGTTTTTACTTAACGTTAGCCCCTTAGATTTCAACATGTACTCATATTCGCCATTACTTTTTTTTAAACGAAAAGCATATGATTTAGGACCCGTACAGATGAAGCTGTCTGCTACCATTCCCCCATAAATTTCATCTGTTAATTCCCCTAGAAAACACCCTGTGTCAGGTACATATTCACCTTCTTTAGCTACGAAAATACAACTGTCCGTGTCACAATACAGGACACGTTGTCCCAGAGAGTCCAACAATTCATATAGTTTCACTCTACCATAAGCGGTCACAAAAGCTGCTACAGCTATATTTGTAGATTGAGTACCTTGACTAGCAAGAGACGTATAACGAACAGATGCTATGTGTTTTGGACCAACCACCATGACATTTAAAAGTTCCAGATCAGTTCGTCTAGCCAGATCCCATACATCAGCGTCACTGTGACATACAATGTCTTCAGTGCATGCAGGTCTCTCCGCTAATTTCCCCCACAAACTATTTAAACACAGCTTTGCAATGAAGCGTAAACATGGGTTGCTATCTATCATTTCCTTTGTTAATTTCACCCCTTCGACTCGTTCGAATTCTGCTATGAAGAAATCTTTTTCTTCATCAGTTAAAGGTTGACCGTCGTCGCCTTTCGGGTATCCTGAAGCTTCTGTTTTCCATTTCAGAAACTTTATTACATACTCTGTAAACATATCAGACATAGGTGTAAAAGTCCAAACCTCGAAAATTTTAGTGATTTTATACCCTTTTTTAACAGCTAATTTCAGTTCAGGGGTTGTATATACACCTCTAAGTTCTCTCTGAAGCTCTGTATGATTACATATCCCCTCGTATCCTGTCTCCGTACATGTACGACACAGCGTGAAAATTAACCTCCCCTCATACCTCCCAGGGAGAACAGGGATGTATATTGTTTGTGGGGGGAGTACACATACATAAGCCACACCGAAATAATCTGTTTCCATCTTGGATATATAATCAGGGATACTAGGAATGTCTCTACCTATACGTTTCTTAGGAATACCGGATGGAAACTGCCGGGTTTTCTGTACCCAAGGATATAAAGATGTAAAATCAAGATAATATATTTTTTTACCGCTAGTTGGGGGATAGTAATATACGAATGGTTCAGTACGGCCTCCATACAACGCCTCCCCGATACGCAATACTTTATTTGCAGGGTCCTGACCTATTTTATTCACATATTTCCTTAACTTTAAGGTCCGTTCTTCATCACCATTCACAACAGTTACATCGCATTCAGCCATCATTTTTTCCCATTCACATCCCCATACACGTATAACTTCATACCCTGCATTCTTATATGATGCTTCCTGCAACATAGTTGTCCTGTATCGATCAAGACTATATATCCCCTTATGGATCTTTTTTTTCCTTTCTCGCAGCTCTGATGACCATGCCATACACATCCATGATACAAATATACCACTTTCTTCATGTTAACATTATCCATGGTAAGCCAATTCAATGCATTCAAATCTCTCAACTGTACATCTACACGGATCTGTCTAAGTTCTACAAACGCATCCCCGTTAACTGTTCTATACTCATCACAGGGTACCTCGACGTAACCGTCAGGTTGTAAATATTTATTTCGAATCTTAAACTTACGCTCGCCCCCATTCCTAGCATGCTCTATATAATGACCCATATAAAATTCCATGAAGGTTAACCATTTAATCCCCGCAAACGAATAGTGACCATCGTCTTCTCTACTGATATGAGCAATAGACTTTGGTTTCATATAATGCATTTTAAACACTTTGAAACATAAAGCCGCGATGGTGCTACATTCATTTAAACAATCTATTTTAAAATGTGTTCTAAACTTATTCCTGAACGTTTCAAAACTCTGTCTTAAAATCTTTACATCTTGTATACAATATTTCACACATTCTGCTTTTATATCATATTCACGATTCTCAAAAGTTTTAAACCAAGCATCAAAATCACGTTTCTCTACATCATCCATTCTATCAACCTCGAATAAAGCCTTCTCAGGAATACCTTTGTAATTTATATTCGCTAAAGTTAGAAACCTATACGGGAAGAACCCTTTTGCTACATTCCCCTTAATCCCCATGCATTGAGGTAGCTTCTCCAAAGCACAAGGCATGTACAACAGTGTATCTTTAAAGGAAATGTTGTTATTAGATGACATGGTGATAATTTTATTTCCTCTTTTAACGGGATTGCTAGAAATAGCATTCTCATGCGTTCTACCTAATAGTTTCGCATACACAAACTGTGTATCGAATTTCGACCCATTATGGGCCGCTACTATTATGTCGTCATTCTTATGAGTCTCAGAGAAATTGAATAAATAATTAATCATTTTATCAACGGGACATTTTTCGTATTCTTCTCTAGCTTCTAAATCCAGATGGAATATTTCAGTTCTTTTTGTTCCACAAGTCTCACACTGATCCGTTTCTTTTTCACTGCATTTGTAGCATACTAACATGGTTACAGCTAGATAAGGAACCATATCCATCATTGATCTCCCCGTAGCATCTACCCTAGCATTATGATTATACGTTTCTAAATCGTAGTAAAACGTAAACACGTTTTTACCTTCTGTTTTTTTCTCTTTTATTTTTTTAATATAACATTTATGTGGACCAGTTTTATCAGGATTATACTTTTCATAGCATACATTGCTCTTCATATGTTCACAATCATGGCGATGGTTTCAGCTATTTTACTTTCATCACATTTATCACAGATCTTGACTTTCCTGCAAATTTCCCCTTTATGATAGTTGTAACAGTCCTCATTATAAAATTCCCTATTACATTCCTCACAATATCTCCTAGGGGCTAATGCATTTTCCACGTTTCCCTTACAAAGGTGTGTGAGACATTGAGAACAGCGATACTCGGGACACTCGCTCGATATATGTTTATGATAATCATCAATAAAAATGTAACATAACTGACAGAAAATAGGTGAAGTATTTTTACGCGATTCTACGCTACCTATCGTAGACTTAATTGTATGTTTAGGGAGGGGATAGTAGTAATGAGTATCATTATAATCAAAACCTATTACATATAAGGATTTTTTACGATCCTGTTCACGAGGTAAATACATTACATAGAATTTTTCATCTGCATCGTTACGGTATACGTATATTCTACAATTTAATACACGTTCAATTATCTCGAACTTAGCAGCACCTAGGGGTTCATTATAATTTAAACCGCAAGCTCGAGCTATTTTTACACCTAATTCATGTATAGTTGAAGGGAGATACTTACTTATCACATGAGGCTTTTTACGGTTAGGGTTTCTTTGTTCTTCGTGAAATAATTTATGACAACAAGCTATAGCTCTAAATCCACAACCTACCCTATACTCGATACCGTTATCATTACTTACCCTTAACTGTTTAGTGTTCAAGTTTTCTTTCGGGAAATTAATTCTGAAAGGTATAATAGGGCTATTACCTTCAATATCATGAGCTACCTGTACTTCAACAATGAAATCACTGAATGTAGCTTTATCTCCCGATTGAAAAGCTGTTATTAAACGACCCGTCAAATAAGAAACCAAATCCTCTCTATCCATTTCAGCGTAGGGGATATTCACATGGTACTCATTCCGTCCCCCGTCATTGAATGTAAACCATACACGGACTCTAGCTTCTCTATGTGACACATCATTTCTTAAATGTAATATAATATCATTGATGACTCTCATGAAAGAATCCCCTATATCCCTACCTTGATTAAAAACCTTAGCTTCATCAACCCTCACCCTATATTTGTGTGTATCGATAACCTCAGAATTCTTAGTGTATGCAGCTCTCGTTACATCTATTAACTCAGCTGTGAATTCAGAACCCTCCCTATTACCACTCCTATTACAGACAGTTAAACCCTTTTCGTTATCATCTTCAGCATCAGCCATGACATCAGCCAGTTTTCGTTTATTTCCTCTCTGTAAAAAAAAGAGAA
>JABUQX010046768.1:17500-28405 GCA_015478945.1 Trachelipus rathkii
TGTACGATGTATATTTTTCAAGTTACATGTTCAATGCTCAGAGTTTTACATGTATGTTAGAAATCATAGATGTCGAAAAATTCACAATCTTATACGATGAAGAAATGAAAACCGAGAAATATAAAAACCGAGAACTTCATATTACAGCTAAAGATCTGTATACATACATGACGACGGTTGGAAGAAGAAGTTTAGAACAGTATATAGACAACATTCTACAACAAGATCTCCCCTTTTAAAATTAATTTTATGTGTATATTTTCTGTAAATAATTATATATATATATATATATACTATATATATATATATATCGTATATATATATTATATATACTATATATATAGTAATTTTTATAATATATATATATATATATATATATATATATATAATATATATATATATATATATATATTACTATAGTTAATAAGATTAAGGTAAAGTTAAATGAATAGTACTTATACTAATTAATATATATAATACTAATATTCATTATATGTATATATTTTACATATAAATATATATAATATATGTTTAATTATATGATAATAATATAATATAATATATATTAATAAAGCTAATATATTATTATATAAATTTATTTTATATTTAATATAAAATATAATATATATATATTATATATATAATATATATATAATCTATATATATTAACTATATATTTATATATATTCTATATAATACTAATATTTTTTGTAAAGGTGATTGAATCAATCTCTTGCTTAAAAACTAGTGAACATCTTAATTATATTCATAAAATAATTTGTATATAAGGTATAAGACATAAAAATATTTTTTGTATACATCGTGTTTTTTCACATAACCTTTATGTTTCGAACGACTAATATATACCATAATATTAATAAGACTTTAGACTAATGTATAATCTAACGAATATATATATATTACTAATAGTATATAGTAGATATTAATAACATTAGATATTATTATAATATAATTTCTTACATACACACATATATGTATAATATAAATATATATATAATACTTTATAACACTATAATAATATATATATATAATATAACACTACATCGTATTTCATTATCATTCGTCTAGTATGTGACGACTAAAAGACGATCGGTATGATACAAATATTTACATCACTTGACTTTGAAGAACCATTGCAACACAGTCGTATGGACGGTCTCACCAGTGTTTGCTTCAAGTCTTCAAATCCCTGAGAACAAAGAGTATGCAATAAAAACCTATATAGAGGGTGAAGGAAGCTTTTACTTTAACATAAACCTTATCCGAACGAAAATTTCTCACCCGAAAAACCATACCCACCCACCCAGATCACGATGAATGTCTGGCAGTTAGAATTTAACGGAAATGATTAAGTACAGTTCTTATAATGAGGGTTATCAATACATTCTCTTTTTACTATTGACGTGTACTCTAGATATTTATGGTTAAAAACGCTTTTAAAAGATAAAAAATCAGCTAACAGTGGCTGTAGCGTGAGGAATATAAATGACGATGGGGTAGATAATCCAAAATTGATTTGCCGGATCAGGGTACAGAATTTTTGGGTAGAGAGTTTCACAGAAATTAATATACTGAATACCAATATATAAGATATTTTAACATATTTTCCATAAATAAAGCTACTATTGTAGAAAGAGTTCAACGCATACAATCAAAGAACGAATGCATAGATATTTTACTAAGATGAATACTTTTAAATATATTGATATACTGGACGATTTGGCTTATTCTTACAATAGATCTTTTCATAGAACTATTATAAAGAATACAGCTGTAGAAATGTT
Organism: Trachelipus rathkii; assembly: GCA_015478945.1. NCBI lineage: Eukaryota > Metazoa > Arthropoda > Malacostraca > Isopoda > Trachelipodidae > Trachelipus > Trachelipus rathkii. The sequence goes on from JABUQX010046768.1 coordinate 19,306, forward strand.
AAAGATAAAACCTGTGATAGAGTTGAAACGTAAAGTTTGTAAAATTAAAGATAAATCAGGGGTAAAAGTGAATGATTACGTAAGAGTTTCTAGATCTGACGATAAGTTTAGAAAAGGATATGAAGCGGGGTGGTCTAGAGAAGTTTTTAAAGTGGATGTTGTTCGTGATTTTCCAGATGAAAAGCTTAAATTATATTATCTTAAAGACTTAGATGGCGAATCCGTAAAAGGAGGATTTTATAAACAAGAAATACAGAAAATACGGTTTGACCCTGAAAGTAATTTGTATAAAATAGAAAAAATATTAGGTTCAAAAGGGAAAGGTAAAAATAAACAGTATCTGGTGAAATGGGTAGGCTACCCTGATAAGTTTAACTCTTACATAAAAGCGTCTGAAATTATAAAACATTAATCAGTTGATATTACAGTCATGGCTGAGGCGGGTCATTTCTATTTAACATTGCCTTCATCGGCATCGCTGGATTTACATCCTGATAATAAAGTTTCGGATTTCACTACAGAGCTAATGAATCCTATACAGCTCGACAGAGATCTCTATGAGGTAGGATTATGGGAAATGATATTAGATGTTAATATAGAAAATGTTTCTCAGGCCCGTCATTGGATAATGGTGTATAGAGTTGCCGATTATGTTAAATCTATATTAAAAATAAAAAACACATCCAATTTAAAACGTGTGACAATTAAAGGTTCGGAATATTTCTATGAAAAATTCGTTCTAAGACGGGGATATTACCGTTCAATCCATGACATCCACAGTTATTTAAACACCCAGTTTGCTGTAAGTAAGATATGTAAAGATTTGATATACATTATTAATAACTATCCCGGGGAAGACAGGGTATTAATCACTTTAAGATCGACAACAGGAATGAATTTGAGAGACCCTGAAGTGTTCATCCTTAAACGTTCAGATTGGTTTCGGAAATGTGTACATGCAACCACGAAAGCTGTAAGTAAGAACATTCTAACTGTTCTAAATAAAGAATAGTGGAAATAATGAACCCTTCCACACTGCTCTGAACAACAGTCTTTATGACTCAAGACTTTCTCTTCATATGCATTCCTTCGGAGATGTTACACGATCAGGGGATGGCTTACATTTACACAGATATAATCAATCATCAACATGTAGGAGATACCACGGCGCAATTATTAAGAGTTGTACATTTCACACCTAATTGTCGACTTATTTCTTTTCCTAGCGTTCATTACTTACCTTTGACTCGATCACCCATCGGATCGATACGGATATATATAAAGGATATCGAAGGTAGACCATACCCATTCACAAATGGGAGTTTATTGTGCAAGGTCCATGTTAGAAAAAAGATGTAGAAAAATATGTTGGACTATTTTTTAATAACGAATTCGAATCTACTCTATATACATATCAGATGAATTAATAATGCTGTTATAAAAGATACCGTTAAAAAATTATAGTATTGTAACTAACCTATATTACTCATTCTATAATTTTGCTCACATCGAGTAAAGATAAACTATTAAGAACCTCAGACAAAACATGTACGCGATAGGGTCTTTGTGAGGATCTAAGTACGCGTGGAATATGGCCTTGGTGGATTTTTCGCTAATTCATGTGGAGCGCTAGTCGTTATTTAAACGAGGCTGTGCCATAATATACGGAAAAAAAGCTATATACATACAGGGATGCATACGCTACAAGATATAGCAGGAGGAGCTAACCCTCGTGAATCCTTAAAAAGACGGCTTACAGACGTATCAGATGAGATGTTGGATGATGTTAACGAATCTAATGTTTCCGAATTGCCACGTAACCCTCCTTTGTCTTGCTTGAATAATGGACGAGAATAAGAAATAGAAAAAAAAAGACTCTGGAACACGAAGAAAAAGAAGCAGAAGAGAAGATTCCTTAAAACTAAAACTAAAAAAAGCATCGGTAAGGATAAAAAAAGAAAAAGAAATCTCGAAGATTATTTTTTATTGTTGTAACTTTTTTTCCTATATATATATATATAATTATATATATATATATATATAATATATATATATATGAATTAATATTATATATTATAATATTATATATATATATTATATATTAAATATATATATAATATATATAAAATAAATATAGTTTCAAATTTAATGTAAAATACTTATTCAATTAAAAATATTAAATATTACATGTATTTCATTCTACCTTTTTTAATCGAGTATATATATACTATATCATATATATATATATATATATATAATATATACTATAATATATATATATCTATATATATATATATATATATAATATATATATATAATATATATAATATAATATATATAATATTAATATAAACAACCGTCTTTTTAAAAATATATACAAAACTGTGTTTGATATATGGTTTTTTCATCCTTTACATACTGTCTTCCTCCGCAAGATGCATTCCTTCATCCTTCAAGTCCTGGATTGTTGTAAGATGAACTGGATCTCTTTCTCGATGAACCCCACACGATTAGTGTCTGTGAAACCACTTCATTAGTAAATTAACCCTGTACATTCCATTAATGATACGATGGCCCTCTCGAATTCAATTATCCGGAACGTGTCCAATTTTATATCTAGATCTCATCTAATGTGTTTCTATATTTAAAACCAAATTGATCGATGAAAATGGAATTTGATCTTCCTACGGGAGATTAACTAAGTTGTATACAGAAGTCAATCTCAGTATACTTGTTTTAACCCGAATTGATGTTATATCTCAATGAAACTACGTTAGGGAACATCTGCCGCGCAATTATGGTTCAGAAATTATCTAGACATTTATTAATTTTTCTGACGGATGCTAACAACGGCATCTTCAAACATGTGGCTTTTATAGTTACAAGGATTCTGCTAGACATATAGATAAACGCTGCTCCAAAGACGATAGAAGAAACACATAATTTTATAAGGGAGAAAATAAATGGCGATATATTCTCAAGAAAGCTTATTCTCTCCGGAGTTAAGGTAAAAAATATAAGTACTTGCAAGAGATTTTCCAGAAATTTGTACTTGGGGAAAATCTACAAACAACTGCAGCCCAGTTCCCCCCAAAACCTGTTTTTCAAAAATATTTAGATTCTGCTTATCTGCTTCTATGTACGAAAAGTTGACTTATTTAATCCCAGAGACATTTAAAATTGAAAAATTCTTTGAAATAACAGCAAAGTATCCATAAACGTGTGGGAAACAACGTTATTTTAACTTTACTACTGGTTCTTTCGAGTATCGAATATTCCTAATATTCGTAAACGGGAATCTCCCTCTACTCAGAACTTATTTCGTATGCTCCAGTATTTCTTCTTCATAGGTCCAATATGATCGTTCCCTTTAAAGTTTGAACCTTTTGGACTATCTAGAATCGTTCATGTTTTCTATTTTTGATATTTCGTGTCTTTCCCTTACGGTCGACCTTGACGAACTACAACTCAACAGATAACCAACTCTATGTGCGAGACCTTTTTTATGATTAATTGCAGCATCATTGTCCTCGTGCAGTGATATAAGGAATAGGAATAGGATCTTGAAGAACTAAGCTAGAATAGTAATCTTATGCTTCGGACTTAACAGTTGACAATGTTAAGTACAGGTCAGCAATTAAAATGTAATTAAAACAAGGGATACTTAGCCTTTCGTTGCATTTCGACATAAACCTATTCCATCCAACACCCTTACTGTGTTGTATACTTGAGAAATTCGCTGGATAAATAGAATTTAGAAACGACATCGAATGTACCTCGTTTAAAACTACTTTTTTAAAAAAATCCCCCCCTGTGGTTATAAAATATTTAAAAACCACCCCTCTCTAAAAGTATGCGACGAAGAGAAATAAAAACTGTTTTTCCAAAAACGAGCCACGTTTAGAGGGGTATTCTGCCATCTAATGAACATTCGATACAGTAAAGATCAGGAAGGGCACGTTTTATATTAATACACTTCCCCTAGACATATAGCGGAAGATAAGGAAGGCTGCATCTAAAGATGAAAATAATGTTGTTTATCTGGTAGATTCTTTGGATTTAAAAATTATAGTGAATAATTATTATGTGAACTTCTTTTTTGAAAAAACTAATAAATATAAATACATAAAAACCTAATGTCTTATCCTATACAACCTTTAATTCTAATTTATGTGCATTATATTGTCTTTATTTTTTATCATGTTTTTTTAATCATGAAACATTTGAGGATATTATAAAGATTTTCGATAGCAAAAATCTACATAGAAACGATTTTCTCGTAACAAATTACGTTATGAACATGTTGTAAATTATATAATATATAATATAGTATATATATATAATAATATAAATATATAATATATATTTTATTTATATATATATATATATATATTAATATATATATATATATATATATATATATATATATATTATATATATATATATATATTATATATATATATTATATATAAAATATACGTGTAAATAAAACTGTATAATAAAAAGTGTAATTAAAATGAAGTTATTTGTACCTATATATATATTATATAATATATTATATATATATAATATATATATATATATATATAATATATATATATATATTATATATATATATATGTAAATATATATATTCTGAAAAAAAACTGGAGTTAACCGTAAAACCGACAAGGTTCCATAATATTTTGAATCTGTTTTGTTTACCTCTGAAGTGACTGTTATTATCATATAGCAACAACATTTAAAAAAACAAGCAAAAAGTAATTAAAAAACTATCGGAACCGTAAAAACTGACAGGTCTTATATATTTTGATATCATATCCGCTACCTGAAATTAATTGTAAGTATCATATAGTGACAATATGTTAAAAAAAACAACAAAAAGAATTAAAAACTAACGGAGCCGTAAAACAGATAAGTCTTATTATATATATATATATTATAATATATAATATATATAATAAATATATATAAATATATATATATAATCATATATATATATATTATATAACAGATATAGATCTTAAATATATATATATATATATATAAATATATATATATATGTTAAACTAGCGGAACCGTAATAACAGATAAGGTTCTAGTATATATATATTATATATATATATATAATATATATATATATTATATATATATATATAATTAGTATATAATCTATATAATATATAAATATTATATATAATATATATATATATATATATATATTGAGATCATGCTCGCTACCCCTCTGAAATTATTTGTAGTATCATATGATGGCAATATTTAAAACTGATGGTGTCGTAAATCAATAATTTTATATATAAATAATATTATATATATATATACTATATATATTATATATATATATATTATATAATATATATATATATATATATATGATTATATATCTATCTTATAAGATTGATAGCAAATTTAAAAAGGAAAACAAATAGATAAATTAAAAACGTCGCGTTAACATTAAAAGTTCTCTCTCTCTCTCTTTCTCTCTCTCTCTCTCTCCTCCTCTCTTCTCTCTCTCTCTCTCCTCTCTCTCTCATCCTCTCTCTCTCTCTCTCTCTCTCTCTTCATCTCTCTCTCTCTCATATAAGCTAAACTACTTAATGTTTCTTTTAACCATATTTATTTTCATTTTCATTCATTTTTATTTTCCTTTCATTCATTTTCATTTTCATTTTCCATATTTATTTTTAATATATATTATATATATAAATATAATATAATATATAATATATATTATATATATACATATATATATATAATATATATATATATATATATATATAATAATATATATATATATAGCTGGTATTTAAACATCTACTTATCTATAATCTTCCTAATGTTGTAATGAAATCGTCGAAAATAAAATCACAAAAATGTTTTCGAAGATATCGGAAACAAAAAAAAAAAATGAATGATGACCTAAATTTCAATCTCAGATTTTTTAAAAATAATAAGAATAATATTTAATAATAATAACGTTGCGCGAATAAAAAAAGGAATATTTTTTTTTTTTAATCGAAATACGCTTAACTAAACTTTAACAGAACTAATTAACCCACGCGTGTTAAATTATACTGTTTACCTTAAGTAAAAATGGAACGCGAAAACTAGGACGAGGTCAATTTATTTAGCCTAACGAAAAACATAACAATGGGAGGCTGCTTCTTATCTAGGAAAAGCATCGCGCGTTTTGTATGCCTCATTCGAAAATCGAAAAATTAATTTTATTTTTTTGTTTATGTATTTATAAAATATTATTTTTAATATTATTCTAATATTTATATATTCTGAAAAGTAATTTAATATATATATATAATAATATATATATATGATATAATATAATAATATATATATATATATATATATAATATATATATATATATATATATATATATATATAATATATAATATATTATATATAAATATATATATAATATATATATAATATATATATTATATATATATAATATATATAATATATATATATCATATATATAATATATTATATATATAGAAGTAAGTGTTGACTTAAATATTTGTAAGGTTATATATTTAACGGGTAACAACAACAGCAGGTGGTGCGGTAAGGATGATTCATCTCCAGCGCGCGCAGTTTCCGTCGGAGGTTGCACGCCATGCGGAAAAAATAATAACGCGGGGAAAAGATTCGTAACATTTGTTTTAAAATATATAGTATATAATCTTAGTATTTCCTGCGAAGGGTGATCCGGCCCCCCCGCAAAAACGCACGCAACGGCGTTCTAAAACCGTAACGGCTGAAACGCCACGCACGGCAACATCTGCAATCGAATCAGCATACCTTAAAACATACTAAACCATCTAAAACACGGTTTCATAACTCCAGAAACAAAAAGGTTGTACAGCGACATTAGAAAAGGGGGGGAGGTGTAATGTCTAATACTAACTCATGCTAGGAATGATTCGATTCCATTATAAACCACAGGAATCGATTCAACAGTGTCGATTATGTACTAATCGATACCAATATCAGGTGTATTCTATAACGTAACATACACCACTGCTAGAAGTGTTAGAAAAAGGGAGAGAGGGTACTAACTCATAGAAGGAACCATCATACCAATTTCTAATATACACCAATCGTTTCCCCGTACCTTAAAATATACGAATAGACACCAATATTTGATGTATTCTATGACGTAACATATACCATTGCTAGAAGTGCTAGAAAAAGGGGGTGGGGTAATAACTCGTAAAAGGAACCATCCTAGCATCTTCTAATATACACAAAACGATTCCCCATACCTTATAACATACCAATAGACACTAATATCAGGTGTATATCTATGACGTAACATAGCACGCATTGCTACAGAGTACAAGAAAAGGGGGGTGGGCGGGATAACTCATACAAGGAAGCATTCTAACACCTTCTAATATACACTAATCGATTCCCCGTACCGAATAACATAAGGGTAGACACTAATATCGGGTGTATTCTATCATATAGGTCGGCATGTGCTAGAAGCTAGAAACAGGTGCATCTTTGCGGTTTTACAGGCTAGAAAACGGGTCGCATATGTATATATTACTACTTGGTATAGCTTTAGAATTTCTCAAACTATAAGAGATATAAGAAAAATATAAATGTTACACCATAAAGACAAATAATAAAAGTTAACGCTCATAGTTGTAGAAAACGGATAAAATTTTTACCGCCACACACTACATATAGAGTCAATGCGAGTATATGGGTGTGAATTTTAATGAAATTTTATTTGATTTCTTAATACTATTATAATTCTGAGTAATTTAATTTAAATAACTTTCATTTTCAAATATATTATATATATATATATATATATATATATATATATATATATATATATATATATATATAATAATATATACTATATAATATATATATATAATATATATAATATATTATATATATTTATATAATATATAATATAATATATAATATATATATAATATATATATATATTATATAAATATATATATAATATATATATATACATAATAATATAAATATATAATTATATATAATATATATAATATATATATATATAGTATATATATATATATATAATATATATATATATATAATATTAATATTAATATATATTATATATACTATATAGGGATTGTACGTACTAAAAAGAGGCCGATACCGAACCGATACTCTATATTTTTTTAGGTGCCGATCCGATACCCGATACACCGATACCGATTACTTTTAATATTAATATACATAAATACACGTAATAAGATAGAACATTTGTGCACTCTTAGCAACTCAAGTTTGCATTCCCTGTACAAACAATATACTTACGTCATTTATATTTCATATTTGGTTGTGCCCAAGTATATTTATTTCTAATAAATTACAATAGTACCTTAAGGATAATAAATGCAAATAATGATATTAAATAATTTTTATGTTTGTGTTTATTTAAAAATATTCCATATCCATTTTCCAAGTAAAGTATTAACAAAGTTTAGCACTAGCTTTTATGTTTTAACATGATAACAATTTACACAAAGAAGATTCTTTAACTAGCTACAACATAAAGAATAAAAATAATAAGAATAAACTCAATTAATCAGCCGAAAAGCTAAAATAAAAAAACGCTATTACTCAGACATGACATAATAAAATACTCTTTTAAGATAGTACATTTCAAAATACTCAAATTCAAAAATCACAAAATGTGATGCAAAACATTAAGCTTTCACTAGTATTGGCGAGAGCCTGTTCCTTTTGGGGTGTTTACATTCCTACCTACACTTTAAATACGCTCTCTCTCGACTGAGGAAAGGAAGTGCTGATAATTATTTGCCTGCAAGCACTGATACAGTAATGAAACCTTGGCCATTTTTCATGCCACCGCATGAAAAGATTCTCTTCTGTAGGTAGCATCTCCATGTTTTCGTAGAGCCTGATCTCCTCTTTCACAGACTGCAAATTTGAATAATCTTTGCTCCTTGATGACTATCTCTTCAGTTTACCGATGAGGTACCTGGTGTGATTCCTTTAAAGGTGAATGAGATGTCAATCCAATTTCGGCCATGAACTTAT
>JABUQX010046769.1:2500-5000 GCA_015478945.1 Trachelipus rathkii
AATCAGAGAGGATTAGGAATGGGATTATCGGATCAATATGTTGTTTTATTTAAAATTAAGTTAGTGAGGGCTTGGATGGAGAGAAAGGTGATAAGGAAGGATGTGAGTAGAATTAAGAGTGAAAAGTTAAGTGAGTAAGGTAATAAGGATATATATTTAAGAGCGCTTGCAAGTAAATTAGTTGAATGTGAACAAGTGATACTGAACAAATCTTGGAGCAAATGAAGAAAGATGTTGTTAGTAGTGCAAAAGGAGTGTGTGAATGTGCTAAAGTAGGAAGTAAGAGTATTAACAGTGTGTGTGGTGGAATGAAGAGGTGATGCAAGCGGTTAAAAGTAAAAAAGAGGCGTGGTTGAATGTACTAAAAGCCAATGATAGGGCTTCAATGATGAGGTAATAAGGATAAATATTTAAGAGCGCTTGCAAGTAAATCAGTTGAATACGAACAGGTTGATACTGAACAAATCTGGAAGCAAATGAAAAAAGATGTTTGTAGTGCAAAAGAATTGTGTGGATGTGCTAAAGTAGGAAGTAAGAGTATTAACAGTAAGTGGTGGAATGAAAAGGTGATGCAAGCGTTTAAAAGCAAAAAAGAAGAGTGGTTGAATGTACTAAAAGCCAGTGATGAGGTTTCAAAAGAAAGATGTTTGGAATAATATATGGAGGAAAAAAAGAATACTAAAAGATGCATACGTAAGAGGAAAAAGAGGTAATTGAGCAGTTTGGAAGGAGGATGAATGGGGACTTACAAGGCAATAGGAAGCTCTTCTGGAAGGAAACGCGAAAAGTTAAGAATGAGCATAAGGGGAATCTACTTAGAATAATGAAGAATGAAGGTGCCTTCGTAACTGATGAAATGGATGTGAGGAGAGTGTGGAGGGAACACTTCGAAAATCTGCATAACATTGGCAGTAATGAAGAGGTGATAGTGAATATGTTTGGGTTTGATGGTGGAAGAAGGAATAGGTGTTTTGGGGATGAGGTTATTAGTAAGGAGGAGGTAATGGGTTGAGTGAGAAAGTTGAAGAATGATAAATTTGCAGGTATAGATGAAATTACTGGTGAAATGATCAAGAAAGGAGGTGAGATGGTTATTGAGTGGATTTGGTAGTTATGTAACAAAGCGTTTATGGAGGGTATAGTTCCGAGGGATTGGAGGAGAGCAGTAATAATACCCTTATATTAGGGCAAGGGGGATAAGAGGAAGTGTAGGAATTATAGGGGAATTAGTTTATTGAGTATTGTATTGAAGATATATGCTGGTATTTTGGTCGAAAGAGTGCGTCGAGTGACTGAAGGACTGATTGGTGAAGACCAAGGTGCGTTTAGAAGTGGTAGAGGATTTGTGGATAAAATCTTTACATTGAAACAAATGATTGAGAAAATGAGAGAGGAGAAAAATAAATTGTTTTTATGTTTTATGGATTTGCAACAGGCATATGATAGCATTAATAGGGAAGCTCTATGGCAAGTGTTAGTGATATATGGTGTTGGTGGTAGGCTTCTGAATGGCATCAGAAGTATGTATGACGAGAGTGAAACGTGTGTAAGAATAAATCTAGTCGAAAGTGATTGGTTTAATATTAATAGCGGAGTAAGGCAGGGATGTGTTATGTCTCCTTGGTTATTCAATTTGTATATGGATGGGGTTTATGAAAGAATTTGAGGTGGGAGTGGCAGGGGTAGGTGTTAGAATGATGGAGAATGGAAGAGAGTGGAGGATGCCTTACCAAATATATGCGGATGATTTGGTTTTATGTTCCGAATCTGAAGAGAGTTTGAGGGAATTTGTAGTGGAGAGATTTGGCAGGGTGTGTAAAAGGAGGGGTTAGAAAGTAAACGCAGATAAGAGTAAGGTTATGGTTGTGAGTGAGGACAGTCCTTGGTGTGAAATTATGTTGGATTGCGAGCAATTGGAACAAGTTTCTGAGTTTAAATATGTAGGATATATGTTTGATGAAAAGGGAACGGAGGATGTGGAGTGTAGTAGGAAAGTTGTGAATAGAAAGAAGGTGGCTGGTGCAATTAAATCCTTGATGGATGTAAAGGAACTAAGTATTGAGTGCGCTAGGATACTACATAAGGGTATGTTGTTATCTGTGTTAAAGTATAGTAGTGAGACTATGGTCTGGAATAAGAGTTACAGATCTAAAGTACAATGTGTTCAGATGAACAATCTTAGGGGCGTTTTGGGTGTGAGAAGAATTGATAAAATTAGGAATGAACGTACTAGAGAGTTGTGTGATGTGAAAAAAGGGTTAAATGGGAGAATAAATGAAAGTACGTTGAGATAGTTTGGTCATGTGGAAAGGATGGATGATAGTAGGTTGGTTAAGCGGATTTACAGTATACTGGTGAGTGTTCTGGGAATCGACCGGCTGGGAGACCGAAGAAAAGGGAACGGATGATGTGGAGTGTAGTAGGAAAGTTGTGAATAGAAAGAAGGTAGCTGGTGCAATTAAATCCTTGATGGAGGAGAGGAATGTGAGTTTGGCAGAGG
>JABUQX010046769.1:10000-13203 GCA_015478945.1 Trachelipus rathkii
CTTTATAACTGCCACGTCAGTGTAAAAATATCCCTAACCTATTTTGTTATGTGGAGAACTTACATTTAAGACGCCACAATGTAGCTTGTCACTAATTAAGTTAGAAAGGCTTATGAATTGTTACTTTTGATGTAAAGTTTGGGGATCAGGCTGAGTCCTGGTGCTCCACATGTATGGCTACAATTCATCGTTCAGGAATCTTGAGAAACTGGTTTAAAAGGAAAACGTAGCCACATGAAATTTGGTGTACTACCTATGATCTGGCGATAACCGACAAATCACCGTAACGGATTGTTCCTTCTGTTTGAGCAATGTGCAGGGGTTTCCCTTCAAAATCCTAAGCATTGTATCCAGTATCCAACTACACACCGCCAATGCGTAACGAGTTCCTCATCAGATGATCTTCCTGTACTACAACTCCTGATGAATTTACTGTTGACTGAGAGGATGAATCCTCCGATCATGACACAAGGTATCAAGATCCTGACTTTGAACCATCAATATATATGACATGTTCACATCATGAAATCACACAGGAGGAGCTTAACGATCTTGTACGAGATCTAAAACTTTCACAAACAGACTCAAAATGCTGGTTTCTAGGCTTCAGGGCTGGAATCTATTAGAGAAAGGTGTAAACATTAGTTCATTTAGAGGCTGACAGAGACAGTTTTGCAACTATTTTGGGCAAAAAGATGACATTGTATATTGCTGTGATGTGAATGGCTTATTGGAACATGCATTGGGACATGAGCATAAACCAGCAGAGTGACGCCTGTTTATTGATTTCTCCAAACGTAGTCTCAAGGCAGTGCTACTCCATATAGGCAATGTTTTTCTATCTGTTCCTGTAGCATATTCTACAAATACAAAGAAAACATACGAAGTTATGAGTTCTATACTTAACCTAGTTCAGTACACAGCATTTAAATGGCACATTTGTGTTCGACCTGAAGGTCATTGGACTATTAACAGGCATGCAACAGGGATATACAAAATTCTGCTGCTTCCTCTGCGAATGGGATAGCTGCGACAGAAAAAATCACTACATTCGGAAAAAGTGGCCTCAAAGACATGATTTCAATCCTGGGACCAAAAACATATCACATGAATCCACTTGTGAATCGCAGTTTGTCTTGTCTCAACGCTTTTCACATTACACTTGGTTTGATGAAAATATTTGTAAAAGCTCTTGACAAAGAAGGTGTGGCATTCTTGCATCTCAGGAACAAATTCACAAATTTAAGTGAGGCAAAGATAAAAGAAGGGGTTTTTATTGGCCTCCAAATTAAAGCAGTCTTCCGAAAATGGAGAGTTCGAAAGGAAACTGTCAGAAGGACAGAAAGCGGCCTGTCTATCATTCAAATCAGTGTGCTCAGGTTTCCTTGGAAATGAGAAAGCTGAAAACTATGAATATCTTGTACGTCACATGGTGGATTGCTTTCGTGATATAGGTTGCAATATGTCTTTAAAACCACACTTTATGGATCACAGATGGACTTCTTTCCCCACAACCTTGGCGCAATTAGTGATGAGCATGACGAAAGGTTTCACCAGGACATCTCTATGTTTGAAAAGCGTTTCAGTTGGCGATGGAATGAAAGTATGCTTGCTGAATATTGCTAGTCTTTTATCAGGGACACAACAAAAGATGCCAACAAGAGGAAACGAAAAAAAATCATTTTAGTGTGTGCTTGCTATAATAATCACGACACTGTTACAATTCAATATAACCAATATGTATAAATATGAGGAGTGTGTCTACAAAAAAAAGCGGTACGTGATGGAGCTTTTTGGTTTTCATACATGTAACATGCACCTTTTGTTTATACAGAATCACATATTTTCAAGTAAAGAACAGAAAAAAATTTAAAATTTGTTGTGCAGTGTTATCATAATGATATCATCAACTGATTGGAGTACAATGATAAAATTGATTAGAATAGAATTGGCTTGGGATGAGAAGACATTTATTTTATCATCAGAGCTACCATACTGGAAGAGAGATTCATTAAGTTCTTGCAACTTAACAAATTGCAGAGTAACATCATGTATTCTGAAAGTTAGCGAACTCTAATTCTGGCCTGTTTTTCCTTTTAGTCTTCTGAGCCTTAGTCGAATGATTAAAGTGTGACTCAATTGACCTATATTTTGAGAGATCTTTGCTGACTGCTGTTTGAGATGTCACAACATTTCTAATGTTGGTGGCTGACGGAGTTTGTGTTTTCCACTCAAGAAAGAAACAATTTTCTTTATATTGGAACCAGCATCTCTCATGACACAGTGAACATCATCTGCGGATAGGTTCCATTTTGTCAACATTCCATTAAATACGCCACTGAGATATTCACCTGTATGACGTTCAGTGAGAGGTTCAGAGCAGGACAGAAAATTTGGCCTTTGAAATAATTGTCAACGGCATGAGTACTCAGAGAATACAAAGAAACTGCTGATTGAGTATCTAACCTCGTCGAAGGAGAAAGCTAACTTTGATGATTGTTTGATAGAGGTTATTAATTCTGAAACTTTAGTTTTAACGCTGTCCTACATTTTCTTTCAAATAATATATCCGCATTATTATTTTTTTTTTTGATTAGTGTATTGAAGAGACCGATACTTTCGTTAGCCGTGCAAAGACAAGAATTTCAACGTGACGAAACAGAAGATCGTCCACTACTATAATTTTTCGTTTCAGCGTCCCATATATTTGCATTTTTATATTAGTTTAAAGAGTAATCTGCTTCGTTCTTAAACTTGGCATTGGAGATCCTTTACTCTTTTACTCATTTTCCTTTCTACATTTTCCTTGTGTTTGTTGCTTAGATAGTTCTTAACCCAGATATCATGGTTCCTTTCCGAGATAATTACGATTGGAAAGTGTACGGTTTGCGATGTCATGGAAAACTATATCGAAGTAATCCCAAGCCTCACTGGATAAGGATGCCATTGCGGAATTGCTTCAACAGTTGATTTCTAGCGAATATACTCACAAGTAAGAGCATATCAATAAATTAAAGTTGCTAGATTTCGATTGTGACTCAAATTACTGTCACTACCTTGAGACGGCATTAGGCAAGTCATTCTAATCAATTTCTCACTAAAGTTGCTAAATTTCTAACAAGTCCATCAGACAACAATTTCTAATTGACATTCCGAGTGTCCCGCGTGCGAATGCAAAATAATTTATTTTTAAATATTTGCAA
>JABUQX010046771.1:0-2500 GCA_015478945.1 Trachelipus rathkii
TCGGATTTTCAATGAAACTAATACAAATGTCTTTTGATAAGAACTATAATGAAGACAAATGTAATAATTAATCTCGAGACAACTTGACACTGAGCCAGAAGCATATGAGTAGCCTAATTTGATAGTTTATAACTAGTAAAATAATTAATGAATGATAATATTTTTCTCGGGTTTTATATCTGCCAGGTTCCTTTATGATGGTTTTAATCAGCTGTACGTTGACGGGGGATAATATATAGGTGATATAGTAAAATATACGACTAATATAGTGGTAGTTAGGTATTTACTGTGCGTCGCACATATGGGGCAAGATGGAGGGGCAACTTGCCTCGTCCCTGGTTAATCTTCCGTGGGATCTGGATGTTTTTTTAAATTAATATATATAGTATTATGTGATTTTTGACTAGTAGTATATATATATATAGTAAGATATACTAGATGGTAGACGTGACGATAATGTCACTCGGAGATTTCTGAAACTAGCTAGTATATGACTATTAATATTAAGTATATATAGTGTGATATAGTAGTAATAGTTCAATATTAATATATACTTATATATATATTATAGTGATTCTATTTTTTTACATATATATGATATAGACGGCCCCCCCAAAAAAAAAAAATGCCGAAAATTGAGTAGCATACCCTCTAATATTGTTACTTGTGCAAAAGAGCCCGCACGACTAATTGGCTTTTGTCCTAAAATTAAATCATATTATAGTGCGCCGCCGCGGCCAAGGCAACCGGAGTAAGGAAACTGTAGTTAGTCGAAAAATGTCTTAAGTGTCCGAAGTTGTCCAATGCAACCAAGTGGGGTATTTTTTCGAGTTTTGGCACGAAACTTTGAGTAAGTCATAGCTCCTTTAATATTGTTTATTGTTTTGCAAAAGAAGCTCCGTACACTGAATTTCTTCGTCAAAATTAATCATATTTAGTCGCTCGGGGGCGCGCAGGGCACTGAAGTGTGCTTATTCTGCGAATAGTCTTAGAATGTCGAATTTCAACACTACACATGGGGTAACGATCAACGCGGCGGTTTTTTTTAACGGTAGTGTAGGTCATCCCGGCAAGGTGAGGCGGTTGGCTTATATCCAAAATGGTATCACTGTTGAATAAGTATGACAACTGTTCATAAAGGGTCTCGTTTCCTGATTTCTGAACTTGGTTGATGCTTTGAAATACATCTCCTGTGCGTTTTCCTATCAGATATCGTGCTGAGAGATAGTACGTCTTGCTGAGCCTACTCTTCCTTTTTTGTAAAATTGGGTCGTTAAATGGACTGTATTAAAGATACAGGCCTTTCAGCAGTATATCCATTAAGCAACTACTTATTTTGATGGTTTCCTTTTCACATAGTTTTTTGACTTAATGTTTCCATTATTTTACTCCCGTTTCAGAAGGATTGGGTTTGAAGATATGATGCTTGAGAAGTGACAACTTTATCGAAGAAAAGTGTTGCTTTTTTAGGTAATTGAAAAGTTGCCAGTGTGTGTTTGTTCTGTGTGCGTTGTTTTATTATCCGTATAATTCATAAGACTTATTTCTGTTGGAAGGCCTCTTCAACGGCCTGACTCTATCTAAAGCTTGAACCATTTGCACTTCATTGATTACTTGATTTGACTTCATCGTCAAGAGACATGCGAGAGGCCCAGCTTCCTCGTTTCAGCGTACCACAATGCCTGACAGAGTAGCTTTTGCAGCAACCTGCGAGTCACGTCTTTTTCATCATAATCCTTAAGTTTCTGGAGAAATTGCAGGTCAGTTTCTTGGTGATTTTGGCGCACTAGGTGCTGCAAACTAATTGCGCACATAGAAGATGACTGCAAACCGAACAAATTTTTCCAGTCCAGTGAGTTCTCTTCTAGTCATTTTGATTTGACTCTGAAATAGTACCATTTTTTATGGCATATAAAACTCGTGCCATCCATCTTGCTCGATGCATGGCACCTGGTTTCACAAAATGAACTCCTTTAGGAAGAACGTCTCCAAGAATTATAATAGTCCAGCTCCAAAGGTTCAGCATAATCTTTTCTTGGATGCATTTTCTTCCAATTGCTGTTTGCAGAACGCAACAATTGCATCGTTCTTTGAAATTGCTCGATTTGGTAGTTGAATAATTGGTCTTTGAATTAATTGTTTCCCACTGGTCTGAATATCTTTAAACAGCTATGGTCTCTGGTCCAGCAGGTGCTCCAAGGCACTTGTCAAATACATCCGAAATTATTTTTCATAAATATGATGTCGACAGGCCAGTTGAAGCAGTGGGTTCACCAAGCTTGGTTCATTGATAGTGAGGCTTCGTTCTGGATGCTTAGTTGGAAACTCAGTATGTGCTGGGGCTGGCAGGTATGTTGGGCGTGTGTGTCAAAACACGATGGATTGGTGTTATATTATGTTTCCAAGTTTCAGGTTCTCCATGACAAACGAGTTGGCATGAGTTCTGACATGCTTATGCTGCGAAAGTCGCGATCGATACGGTGAAGGTTGCCCTTGTCCT
>JABUQX010046771.1:7500-10000 GCA_015478945.1 Trachelipus rathkii
CAGTGGAGGAGGGTGTTTTATCGATTCTAAATCTATATTCTTGAAGGAAGGGATGGTGTCCGGAGGGGAGACTGGACACTGGACAGCAGCACGGGAGTTTGAGGTCGAAAGTATGTTACGTATTTGCTATTATTATATTTCGGGGGGACGTATTTGAACTTTTGAAGTATGGTGTTTTTTGGATATGTGGAAATCGTTCATAAGATTAATTATGTGTGATTGTGTTCAGTAATTGGGAGTATCTGAGGTCGGAGGGGAAAGCGTGTCGTGTATTGTTAGAAATAAGTATAATGATGGTGTGATATTTTTGCCTTCTAGGTTCTGGGTGTTGTTGTAATGTTTGATGCAGGGGGCGATCTATTGAGATTGATTTACTGTAAATTGACAGCCTATCATGCCAAGATGGGCTTTTAAAGGGGGAATTTTTCTTTCAGATAGTAAATGATGGATTGGTGTGAAGGAAAGGTAGCCTTTTATTTTCTGATAGCTTTATTTTGCACGGTATCTATTTTGAAATTGATTGATATTTGTTAGGAACCCAGCAGGCGAGCAAAATTAGGAAGACCGGATGTATTGTCTGTATACTATTGTTAGAGTTTCGCTATGCTGGCCAAAGTTTGTTCCAGTTAGTGTTTTCAGTGGATTTAATACTTAATGTATGCGCTCTGAAGTGATATTGTTGATGAGCTGGGGTGAATGTGACATGTGTGTATCAAAGGTTAAACCCTGGATGATGGGCTTCTTTCTTGAGAGGGAGTCTATTCCTGTCTTGATAGATACATATTGCTTTGGCGCCGATGTCAGATGTCGTCTTTCCTCCCTTCTGGTGATTAAGGTAATAGTGGATTTTTTGAGGTGGGTGCATCATTCTGCTAGTTGTTAGGCCTCTTTTCAACTACTAAGAAATGTCTCCAGTTCTTTCTATATTTACTATCAATTTAAGTCCCCATTTGAGGATACGCTTATCATTTTTATGGAAAGGAAGTCGGGATTAGGGGAAATCAGGCCACATAAAAAGATTAAAATATGTAGGTGAAAGAATTAAATAAATTAAATAAATTGTATGAACGGGATTACTGGTGTCATTGGATGACTCTATAGCTGTGCATCCGAATAGGAAATTTGCTACTAGTTTTTTGTCTTTGATGGTTATGTCTGTGTTTAGGACTTGTCTATTAAAAAGTAACGAGAGACTGTATCAAAATGTCTTGGTTTGATGTCTATTTATTGCTACAAGAAGAGAATGTTGGTTTGGTTAAAACCCGTGAGGATTTATCGTGTTGGGTTAGATCAGTTAGTAGTAGTAGTAGTAGTAGTAGTAGTAGTGGTGGTAGTAGTAGTAGTAGTAGTAGTAGTAGTAGTAGTATTAAATGGTTTGTTTGGTTTTATTACTGGTACTATGTGTAACTGCTTCCATAAAGATGGTAGAGCGTTGGTTTGTCATACAATGTTAAATATTATGGCTTTGATACCATTGGTTCCTAATTGTTTGAGGTGAATATTGGGCGTATAGTCGGGTCCTACTGCTTGTGAGTTTTTAAGGTTTTTAATAATGTCGAATACTTCAAAAAGAGTGAATGAGGGGCCCCAATTGTTTTTTTTTTTCAACTTTTTAGATCGTTTGACTATTTGTCTCTTAGTAGGGTTTGTAGGTTTGTGACTAATTTTTGAATAGTGGGACATAAAAAATATTTCATTTTTTTCTTTCTTTGGAATTTCAAAATTAAAAACTTAATGCAAATCTTCTAGAGCTCAGATTCCTGGAGGTTCCATCAGGAATTTTCCTAATGGTAACTGAAAATCCATTGGGAAACAGAAGATGGAAGAGAATTACACAGAACAAAGGTGGGTTGAAAGAAAGAAGGACTACAGCGAACAAACCTGGAGCTGGCAATGTTTCCAAGAAAAATCATTTGCAGACACTGCACCAAATGTTCAACGAGAACGTTATCAAAGTGGTGGTAAGTTCCCTCGAGTATATATGCCGCTGTAGTACCTATAGAAAAGAAACAACGAAACACCAACGTATTTTCACAAACTTAATTAGAAGCAAAAGACAGTTTCTAAGCCTTTTAACCCTTTACACGATCCTATTTAAAAGACTGTTAAATCCTGAACCCTTCGCCCTTAGAAATGAGAGTAGTACTCTGTGCAAGGGTGGATGAGACCATGAATAGTTGGAATGACTGTTAAGAGAGAAAAAAAATCTCACAATCTAAACAAAACCCTCCAGCTCATTTAAGGTCGTCCTAGAAACCATTGTAATATGAGGTTTCCAAGACTTTTTTGTTTATGTTAAAACCAAGGATGTCTATATTGTCAACAGGAGAGACAAGAGAATCATCGACAGAAATAAAAAAGTAAGGTCTCTTTGAGAGGGAGATTTGTGACAGTTTAGTTTTTAAAAGAGTTGAATTTCACAAGGTTGAGAAGACCTCACTGAGAAATTTTATCCAGATTAGCAAGAATAGAAACGGAATATTAAAACGAGATGCAAGTC
>JABUQX010046772.1:0-12500 GCA_015478945.1 Trachelipus rathkii
AGAGGTTTAACCGAAGCTTAATACAAATCCTCAGTGATTTGGTTTGAACACCCACCAACTGGGACGTTCGACGAAAGAAATTACCGCCTCTGTGTTAATTTATTACAACACTTGTACATATAAGTATCCTTAAAATATGTGATCACCCACTCGAACTCTTACTCCAGGAGAGAGCGAAGCAACTAATAATGCTCCAACGTCACAGCTTCAAACAGCACACTTGCCCCAGTAGATTAGGAAAACAAGATAACGCTATATAAAAGACCCTTTCTTAAATGCCAGGACAGAGTACCGAAAACGCCCCAGGAAAAGTCAAGTCGTACTGGATTCCAGCGATGACAAACTAAAGAAACTTTCACTACCAACAATTAAACAAAATTGAAAGGATATTTAAATCTTAGTTATGATGTCATCAAATAAGGGTACTTATAGTGATCCGCCGTTTTGCTGATCCATTAGGTAAGCTCCACAAAGTCCATTTCTCTCATCTACGAGGATGGATGATGTCAGAATCTACGTGAAATATACTCTCGTCAGTAAATAGGAAACGTCGTAAGACACTATTTTAGATATTCGGATGATAAGATGGAGATAGTGAAACAGTGATTAGAGTATGAGTGGCAAGGAGATCTGTAGGATAGGATGATACGAAGACAGCAGAATCGTAACGAATTAGCTAAGATTTTTCCGAGAGCTTGTGTACTCTGCTACCCGACATGTCTCTGTTATGATGACACCCCCCCAAGATGTGAGCTTTGAATACGCATATACGAGGAGAAGAGATGTCCAATTTCGAGGACTTATGCGTTCAAATCAACCCATAATCTGATGAATTATAATTCGTATACCCCTACTGATTTTTCCACCAGAAATCCAGTGATTTTTTTTAAAAAGTAACATATGGTGATCATCAACTAAGAGGAAACAGCTGTCCTTTTCTACTGATATAGGCCATGTATAACCCCAGATCTCATAATTAGTACAACCATACGGGGTTGGTTGATTCTACCTCCTATTGAGAAGTCTATCTATGTATTATAGAGATATCGAATATCTCTTCAGACGTAGTGTACAAGCAAGTAATTGATCCAACGGAGGATGCACAACTCCCGACACTAGCCAATTGATGACTCTTCATAGATTGTATCCAACGACAGATTATCGCTTAATAAGATTCCGCAGTATCCCTTCGGTCAATACAAATTGCCTCCTTCATCCATCACCGAGATGGTTTTCGTGAATTAAACGATAGAGATAAAAACATCCATGCTCTCCTGATGTTAACTTCCGCGAGGGTACTCGGACCCAGGAATCCGTTCATTACTAACCCTGTGTGTATTTTCGGATATGCAACTCCCCCGATTACCAGTGACCTAACAAGCTATAGGGACATTCGGGAAACCTTACAAGAGGAAAGTCCATTGGAGTTGAAATTTTCTTCAAGCTCAGAGCAAACTGAGTTCCATGGATTTTCTCCTTCATCAATTCCAACCTATGGTTTTGGACAGATTCGGCCGGACGATTTTTCATCCCCGTTGTCACTTGTTCCGGGACCACCTCAAATAAATAGGTGAGGGTCTTCGAATCCCGAGATGCATCTATTTGAATCATCAGTAATTAGCCTCGTATAATGAAAAGAAATCCCCATCTTTGCCTTCACGGACTTTACTAGAATATGGTCAGGTGCAGATCTTAAACATGTCTAACACTGCGTGTAGAATATTGTACGCCGGAAATGAAGAGGCTGAGTCTAATCTAGAAAATGATTCTAGCAAGATTTGCCAATAATTCCCGCTTAAAATTGCCTCCTTCGAAGGGAAAGATTCCTCTCAAAGGACAATTCCCCTTGAATAAAGAATTTTTCTTTGAATTCTTACGAGTGATTCCACCGATAATACTTTCTTTACTCATCTTAAAGAAAAAGTCTCTTTGATAAAGAAATCTTTTTTTTTTCAAGATAATATTTTGGCAAGTTGTGTGCTTGTGTGTTAATATTTTTAATAAAATATTTTAGAATCTTAAATAGATAAAATATATCTTTGGTAATAAAAAGATGATCTTTATATGCACACTGATGGTTGGCGTAAGACGTAAAGTTGCATGTTGCATGATGCAATGGTATTATGGTATTAAAAAATTATTTCAGGTTCGTCATTGTGCATGTAAAAGTATCATTATGCCACTTCTTATACTAATAATTTTTATTTTTTGTGCACCACTTCTATTCCCCACACCTTTTTACACACAACACCATGTGAGAAATTGCTTATTAGCTTACTATAGTGTTATTATAGTGTTCATGCTATCGCAAAGCAATAAAAGGATATTGCAGTGTTGTGTGTTGACCACTAATGCTTTCTGCTGAAAAATTAACAGGTTGTGTGCTTAGTGTTAATCTTTCGCGAAAGCATTGTGTGGTAATAGCGTAATAATTGCGGATTACCGTCCCGTCACTTGGCATGAAAAGCGGACTTTGGAAGAAAGGATAATCATTACTTCTTATCAATTGAACCAGTAGATCGCTTACGCACCAATAAAGAATGCTATATCCTTTTGTGAACTTCTCATGTTTTTAAAGTGAATAGATTTCAACGTTTATTAACTGCTTTTTGTTCCAGTGTGCTGCTTTTAATATATTTTATATTATTTTTGTGTTATATTCTAGAAGTGTTGGTAAACAATCAACCTTATTAAACTTATGCATTTTATATCGTAAATTGTCAAAACATAGTTTTAGTGTATAATTATGTTCTTATATAAAATTTATGTAGAAACCCGTCAGTAAAAGAGTTACTTTTACAAGAGTCTCCGGTAAATATTTTTGAAATTTATTTAAATTGTTTAATGCATTCTAATATAACCTATCAGCTTGCAAACACCTCAGTTTTCTTTTCACTCTAAGTGAAAACTTAAAATGAGGTGGGCCCAATTAGTGGGAAAGGATGTGAATGGGATTACATTCATCCTAACCCTCGGTTAAATATCAAAGGTGGTAAAATAGCTTCATTTAGATGACTAAGTTCGTAATTGTGACCCTGATTGTGATTGTTCTGCAATTGTTTCCAGGGAGTTAAAATTAATCATTGTTGTATGCTGTCAAAATTTTCTCTTTGACTTTCGTGAATTACATGTGCCACAATGGCAACATTTTTTCTGTTTTGTTTTCAATGGAGTTAGAAAAATTCGAAGTTAGTCTTTAATAGTTCCATAGTTTTCCTTAGTTATATAGAACATAAACTTTTTCTAGTTATGATATGTTTTTTATAAAGTTTCCCATTTCTCAATTTAGTAATTTTTATGGGAACTAAACTTTAATTCATTGCCATTTTTGGAATGGAAGGACTGGTGATATGAGAAGATATCAAGATCATGGAGAAAACAAATAGTGAAGACAGATGACTTGTGTTAGGAAAATTAAATGGGGAAATAAAAAATTGCTTAAGGTATAAAAGAATATAAATAAAGCAACTTAAATGGTTTATAGCAGGGTCAAGGGATAGTTCAACCTGCATGTCTTCAACTGCACGTATCTAGCATAAAACCCCATACAGATGTTTCCTAATCAGAATAAAAAAATAAGAAGCATTAAAGGGGGGTTTTTCAAAGGCAAAATCAATTTTAACCTTAAAAAATTGTTATGGTTTTTTTTTGCAGCTTTATAATTATATTCCTTTTTTCCCTTTGTAATGTAGAATTCATCTCTCAATTGAATATCCCCTTCTTAATGTCTAAGTAAATTCTTATCATTAGTAAATTAAGCTCCTAAAGCAAGATTCTTAAACTATTTATATACATAACTTAACTTAACTTAACCAACTGTGATGGAACCTAATTTTTAGTTTTCCCGTTCCATTTAAGGTTTTTGTTTGGCTCTAACCTGATCAGAATTTTTATCTAGGTCGCAATTGTTCTGTGCTTGGTCGCACTTTTGTTTTGGACGTAATTTTATCTGGCAGATTTTTGTTTCTGCTTATTTTTGCTTTGGCTTTTCTTTTATCTTTGATGGGGATGTCCTTCTTTGAAAAAAGCTACTTGAATCAAATGAGCCTTTTTCCCTTATGACCGCTGAAATGCCAGATACAATGATATCATCGTATTATGCATACAATATTAGCAGACCGCATGAAATGAAGCTCGGTTCTGCAATAACGACGGGCAACATGCAGTTATGTCGCGTTGTGTCTGTTTATCTTAAATAAATAAGTAATATCAATAAATGATCAATATATAAATATAGAAACTGCCAAAACTGGTTAGGCAGCTGATAATTATAAAATAGATTGTAACCATCAATCGCCATCAAAGTTTTGTAATATATATAATTTACCCTTAACATATTCCCATAATATATCCTTATTTATTATATTACTGAGCCAAGTTCCGCCCTGTCAATTCTGCAGAATTCCGCAGATTCTGCATCTTGCGTATTTACCCCCGCGATTCTTATACTACTTGAGGGAAGATATCTCCCCTCAATTATATAGGACTCTCTGTGTCCAATATTGTATATTTATCCTATATATACTATTTCATATTTTTTTTCCGGCTCTGTGGAAATTATCCGAAGACGCTGATATAGGTGGAACGTATTATTACTTTAACCGCTATTTTTCGCTAGGATTAGACTCTTATGCCCTAATAAATTTATACTTTTAATTCTCTTTCGCTATCCCGTGGTTATAATTTATTTTTGGTGATAATACAATTATTGAAAGGTTGTAAACGTTTTATATTAAGCACATCATTATTTAAATTTACCCCATCCATCTTTCTTTATAAACTTACACCTATCCCGACTGACCTTCAACACATCCACATCATTATCAAGTGTGCACATATTCGGAGCTTAGGTAGCGGTGTCCTCGTGATGTGAAGTATACTCACCGTCAGAAAGTACTATCGCCTATCGCTTGCTCCTCATGAAAAAGATAAAAGAAAGGAAAGTGCTACCCGCCAGTGATCCATCAGGAGAGATTTACTTAACGTCAAGTCATAGGTTAGTTTCTTCTAACTCATCCCTTTTTCCGGCTATTTCTTTTATTCTTAAGAAACTTATATGGCATAGTCCCATAAGAGTTCTCAACTTAAACAATGTCTAATTCGAGTGTTTATAGTGTCTGGAGATTCAGAATGAATCTAAGTGATGTCAATTCATCGTTTCTCAAAACCAAACTATAGTCTATCATCCTCTTCTTCTTGGACAGCCATTATCTGGTTATAAATTACATTATAGTATTATATTATATAGTATATAATATATATATATATATCATATATATAATATATTATATATATATATATATATAATAATATAATATAATTATTATATGATTGGAGATATAGGATGGTATAACAGTTGGTTTTGGGGTGTCAGGAGAAGAATGAGTAATGGTAGAAGGTAGATTTGATTCTGTGAGGGAAGAAGGTATGTGTTAAGTATATACTTCTTTAAGACACCAAGACTTCATAAGTATAACTAGAGTTGTGTAGTAAGATGGTGATCGAAGTGGAAATGTACATGATTGATTTTTGTGTTGGTGAAGGAGGAGATATTGAAGTATGTGTTGTTAAATCAGTGAGGGGTTTTAGGAATGGGATTAGTATCTCGGATTATTTATGTTGTCTAATGTAAAATTAAGTTAGTGGGGACTTGGTTATGGAGAGGAGGTGATACGGAAGGAAGTGGGTAAATTAAGAGTGAAGTTAAGCGAACAAGGTAATAGGAATAATTATGTAAGAACGATCTCAAGTAAATCATTGAAGTGAACAAGTGATAACTGTAATAAATCTTGCAGCAAATGAAGAAGCAATTGTAAGCAGTGCAAAAGTAGTATGTGGATGTGCTAAAGTAGGAAGTAAGAAAGATAACAGTGAGTGGTGAATGAAGAGGGTGATGGAAAGCGGTAAAATTCTGTAAAAAGAATTGCGTGTTGAATGTATAAAAGCAAATGATGAAGTTTCGAAAGAAAGATGCTTGGAATTAGACTAAGAGGAAAAAGGAATTGCTAAAGAGATGCAATCGTTATAGGAGAAAAAAAGGTAATTGACAGTATGGAGAGGATGGATTGAATGGGAACAACAAGGAAAATAGGTAACTTTCTGGAAGGAAGCGTCGAAAGGGTTACGACTTACGAATATACTGTAGATTGTAACTGATGATTGGATGTGAGTGAGTGTGGAGAAGCACACTTTGAAAATCTGTATGATATTGGCAGTAATGATGAGGTGATACTGATGTGTGTGGGTGTTTGATGGAGCAAGAAGGAATAGGTATTTGGGGAGTGAGGTTTACAAAGAGGAGTGAAAATGGTTAGAGTTAGAAAGTTGAAGAAGGTAATCTGCTAGGTATGATGAAATTACTGGGTAAAAGAATCAAGAACGGAGGCAAGATGGTGAGTGATTGGATTTGAAGTTGTATAACAAAGCGGTTTATGGAGGGTATAGTATTCGAGTGATGGAGGAGAGACAGTATAGTAGCTTTATATAAGGGGTCAGGGGGAGATTACAAGGGAACTGGTAGAAATTATAGGGTATTTTAGTTAATTGAGTGTTGTAAGGAAATATATCGCTGTGTTTTGGTCGATACGAGTGCGCCGAGTTGCTGAAGGATGATTGGTGTAAGACCGAAGTGCATTTAGGCGTAGTAGAGATGTGTGGATCACATCTTTACATTGAAGCAAATGATAGAAGAAAATGAGAATTTTCGAGAGTAAAATGTAGTTTAGGTTTTATGATTTGCAACAGGATGAATAGAGTTAATAGGGAAGGTCTATGGCAAGGTGTTAGTTGATTCTATATGTTGTGATAACGGTTCTTCTGATATGGAATCACCAAAGTATGATGAGCATAGTGGGCGTGATGTAGATATCAATGGTGTCAAAGTATTTGGTTTAGTATAATAGCGAGTGAGGCAGGGTTGTGTTTGTCGTCCCTGGTTATTCAATTTGTATTGGATGGGTTGATGAAAGAACTTGAAGGTGGGCGTGACAGGAAATGGTGTTAGATGATGGAGATTGAGTGGAGGTGCCTACCTATTTAATGTCGGATGATTGTGTTTTGTGTGGCGAATCTGAGAGTTTGAGAGGCATTGGTAGAGAGATTTGGATAGAGTGTGTAAAAAGAGGGGTTTTGAAGTAAACGTGATAAGAGGTTAGGTTATGGTTGATGTGAGGACAGTCTGCAGTTGAAGTAATGTATAGACTGGTGAGCAGCTGGGATCAAGGTGTCTGAGTTAAATATTTATGGGTAATTTGGATGAGAAGCGGAACGGATGAATGCCAGAGTTTAGTAGAAAGTTGGTGCATATGGCAAGGAAGATGCTGGTGCATATTAAATCATTGGATGAATTAACAGTTTTTAAACTTTTGTGCTAGGGTTTACTATACGGTATGTTGCTACCTGTGTTATTGTATAGTAGTGCGACTATGGTCTGGAATAAAAGAAGTATAAGTCTAAAGTTCAATGTGTTCAGATGGACAAAATTAGGGGCATGCTTAGTGTGGAAGAATTGATAATTGAGGAAGAACATATTAGAGAGTTTTGGTTGTGAAGAAAGTGATAAACGAGAGAATGAAAGTATGTTGAGATGGTTTGGGTCATGTGGGAAAGGATGAATGATAGTTCGGTTTTTAAGGAGATGATAGTAGCGAGTGTGTTAAAACCGACACGGCGGGAGAATCGAAGAAAAAGTGGATTGAGTCATAAAGGAATGCCTGAAGGAGAGAAATGTGAGCTTGTCAGAGGCGAGAATATAAGGTGCAATAATTAGGAGAGAATGTGCGGGATTGTTTGTGAGGGGTATTGTTGTGGCCCCTGGGTCAAGGGATGAACGCTTAAGACTGATGACTTTACCTATAGTGAAGGGCGTCGCAGTTCCGTTAGCTATATGGTGGATTTTATGACATCGCGACGAGATCCTTAACCAATTAATGGAACAGGGAGGGTAAGAGCGGGCTTTAATAATATATATAAAATTTTGTCATATTCTTCTACTGCTTTTCTTTTCTGACGCTTGTTACATGTCAACCTTACACAGTCTTGGGGAGAAAAAGGGTGGAATGAAGAATATATAAAATATATATTAATATATATATATAATACCTAATATACTCTATATATATTAGCCACACAACCACTACAAATCATACATACTATATATAGTATATATATCTATATAATATATTATAAATATATTATACCATATATATAATAATATATTTAAATAATAATAGATAATAATAACAGAATAAGAATAAATAATAATAATAATAATAATAATCAATATATCCATAACACACAAATAGCATCATGCTAATGTAATATATACAATGCTGCTAAGAGCACTAATATAAATTTATTAAGACTAAACCTACTTATATATTGTAAATCTTTTAACATATTTGTATTTACTGTATTTTAATGCTAAACACCCTAAAAAGACTTGGATTACTATATATGCCAAAAATAAGCTTTTAAAAAAAAAAAAAAAAAAATTTCGCCTTGGTCTTTTTTAAAAAAAAACGTTTTCTGTTTATTTTAAAAAACGAAACGGTTTTTTTTTTTCCAACCCTATATAATATATATCATTATAGCTAATATATATATATAATATAATATATACTTACTATTTCTGTGATACCTTTCGGGCCTAGTATGGCGCTACTTTTAAATATACGTATATACCAAATGTAATTATATAATGCATCGTGTGTCTATATATATATATATATTAATATTATAAATATTAATTAATATTAATATATATATATTTATATATATATATTATATATATATTATATATTATAATATATATATATATATTATTAATCATAATATACTAATATATATATATATATTATATAATATCTTAATTATTAATATACAAAAACATTATATATAATTATATATATATATATATATATATATATATATATAATATATATTATAATATATTATTATATATATATATATATAAATATTAGATCAGAATTTGGGCTTTTTTGAAAAGTTTCTGCTGTGCGCAGCTAGAGAATCCAAGCTTGGGTGATCACTGCTTCAACTGTCCTGTCAACATTATATTAATGAAATAATAATGAGACATTGTAATGAAGAACTGATTCACATAAAGAATTTTTAAAAACTATTTTTTTTTGTTTTTAGGAATGATAATAAACAAGTTATTAAACAACTATACATCCACAGATATACTTGGAAACCAAAATGGCTTTAAGTATATCTATCAGAAAGGTTAATAAGTGTTGATTAACCCTTGAATTTTAAAAGATATAGTAGAGATTAACCGCTTGTAAGATCCTAATTGACAACTATGAGACCGTTGAATCTGTGAGTGTGATATTATTACATTACATTGACATTTATTTAAATTTAATGTTTTTTTGTTTATAATCTAACTAAAAGTATAGATTTTATATCTATAGATAATAATATCTCATACTGCCAAAAATTGAGTCAGGTATTTTTTCAGACATGGTGAGAAGTGGGTGTTGGAGGCTCTATTTTCAAAAATTAAAAAAATTTTGTGCGTGAAATAGTAATTTTTATTTTTAGTTTAGCTATTTAAAAGTTTTTTTTTTACGTGGCATTGTTGTTCATTGTTGAGGATGTTTGACAAAAAGTAAAAAACGAAGAAATTTTATAGTAAATGTATATTTATCGTAAAAAATAAACCTATCGCTGCTCAAACGTACTTGAAAATCATGCGGTCCGGTGACCGCTTCGGACTACGAGGCTACTAGTTTTGCCAAACTCAAAAAAAGTTGAATTTTAATATTATTATAATTAATATTTTATACTTTTATATATATATGATATACTATATATATATATATATATAATATAATATTAATATGATATATTAGTATAATATATATATATATTATATATATAAATATCTATATATAAATATAAATATGAAAAATCATGCAGTCCACGGTGACAGCTTCGGAATCGAGGCTTTCTAGTTAGCAAAATCAAATAAATTTGAATTTTTTTTACAATTTTATTATATACTATATATCTATATATTATATATTATATATATATATATATATATAATAATATATATAATATAGTATATATAAATAATTATATATATATATAATATAATCATATATATAATATATATATATAAATATATATATATAACACACATCCAAATAAGTGATATAATAATATAATAGATAATGTGTTCTTTGGTGAACAGAAATTTTTTATTTGTTACCAAATCAATTGATATCCTTTTCAATTCGCCTACTATATTTCGTATGTATATTTAATACTGATATATATATAATATATAATATATATATATATATATATATTAATTATGATCATTAATATATCATCATATATATATAATATAATATTATATATAGTATATATATATATATAATTATGATAAAAATGATATAAAACATTCATATATATTTATATATATACTATATCTATATAATATATATATATATATATATATATATATATATATATATATAATATATATATATTATATATCAGAGCTGAGTTATTATTATAACAATTCGACAACGGTATACTTTTGTGCTGGTTTCATAAAAAGACTCACCACACTCAATCATCTCTAGAGCATAACTGGTTTCTCGTCATGATATTGGCAGGTGTTTGAGGAGAAGGGGATCTCTTTGCATAAAAATGTGCGCAATATCGACCGAAAGTAATCACATTTCAATATAAAGATCGAAGAAGAGAGGGAAGTGGGAAGCTATGCTGATTGGTTTGAATAGAGTTACTGATGTGTTGCATACGTTGGTCTATGATACAGTCGGTACACCTATTATCCAATTATGCTGGTATTGAACCAAATGATAGGGTGCGCAGGTGGGAAGTAAGGAAAACAAATATGTTGATATCGAGAGGCCATTTGTTGTACCAGGAATACAAAAGTACATGGGCGGAGTTGATCTGAAATATGCTCATTGAGTTATACCGGATCAACTTCAAGTCCAGAAAATGGTACACTCGTATCTTTTATTATTTGTTGGACCTTAGCGTGGTCAATGCCTGGCTGTTATACCGGAGGGTTCATGTGAGCAAAGGTCCTCAAAAAGAACATGCCACTGGTCGATTTCAAAACGGACATAGCGCATGGGCTTATGAATTGTAGTAGTAGTCCCACCCCATAAGGAAGACCTTCGAAAGCCGGGGCCGGGGCCGGGGCCAGAGCAATGGCAGAACCAGAAAACAGAGGTCAAAACAGAGAATATGCTCCCACAATATCTGTCAGACATGACAACCTTTCCCACTGGCCGTGTTTACAGCGGGGAGGAAACTTGCATAACTTTGCAAAAACTCAGATGTTCAGTCATTTGCAAAAATCAAAGTTCATTCTTTGACCTCCTACCGCTCGGAACAAATATACCAACATGCGTTCAGTATCATAAGCATTAGTCTAGTCTTGTTTTACCCTCTCTCTACCTATGTCTCTTCTATATATATATATATATAATATTGAAAAAGAAATATATATATATATAATTATATATATATATATATATATATATACTTATAATATTATATATTATATACTAATAATATTATATATATATAATATATATTTCAAAAAGAAATATATATACGGTATATTATTTATTTATAATATGAAAAGAATGATATATATATATATATATATATATATATCTATATTAATATATATATATAATATATATATATATATATATATAACTTATATATAATATATATATATATATAATATATTATATATTATATATATATATTATATATGATATATTATATGAAAAAGAAATTATATACGGTATAATTATTATATTTATATATATGAAAGAAATAGTATATATAGATATAGTATATATATATATATTATATATATATATATATATATATATAATATATATATATATATAGTATATATATATTATATATATATATTAGAATGATTTTTCTTATCTTCCATATTTCATATGTACAAATTATTTTTAAAATTCAAAAACTATACATTTTTCTATTTATTTATACTAGAGGTGTACCGGAATTCCGGTCTGCGGAATTCCTGACGAATTTGAATTTTTTCCGGTTCCGGTTTCTGGGCCGGAATTTTGAAAAATTCGGGCCGGAACCGGAATTACTAATTCTATCTTCTGGAGAAAAACTTTGATAAGGGATTTTTTTAGCATATACCCATGCTCCATCTTTTAACAAAAAATAATAGTAGCCTTGTGTAGCATTTGGGTGTATTACATATCTACAAGTATTCTTTAAATTAAAGTTTATCTCAAGTACCTGCAAAATATAGGATTGATAAGATATTCTCATTAAACCAATATTTAATTTCCAAAATTTATATTATATAAATATATTTATTTATGATATATATTATATAATAATATATAGTATATATAGTAATATTATATATATATATATTATATATTATAGTATATATATATATATATTATATAATATATATATAT
>JABUQX010046772.1:17500-38204 GCA_015478945.1 Trachelipus rathkii
TACTATAATATACGCTATATAAAGACACAAGAAAAGACCTTTCGCTTTCTTTATTCATAAATATTAGTATATATAGTAATAATATATATTAATTACTATTCACGTGTAATATATATATAATAAGAGTATATATTGTATAATGTAAATAGTATAGTATATATAGATTAAAATTTTTAGAAAACAATATCTATTTGCTAAATTACTTAATTTTAACCTAATTCAACAGAAAGTTTATCCTCTATAAAATCGAAGTCATTGAAATAAGCGATTACGCTATAATAATTAAGTTTTATCAGAATTTTTTATAATAGTGCACTAAACAAGAGTCAAAATCACACAGAAAAATCTAATCCGAATAATTGTAAAATTCAGATATAGCGAGCATGGCTATAGCCAACATAGGTTGTGAGGGGCCTATATGATGTCTATAGGATATACTATATCATATATATGTATATAATAACTATAATATAATAATATATATATTATATATATACTGTAGCCTATATATATATATATATATATTAGTATAATATATATTATAGTAGTAATATAACGTATATATATAGATATAGATAGATAATATATATATAATAGTAAATATATATAATAATAATATAACTGATAGGTATGAATATAAGTATATATATAAAGATATTATAACTATATAAATAAATTAAGATTATATAATATATATATTATTATGGATAATTTAGGATCATAATCCTGCATCCTAAAAAAAAAAAAAATAGAGTTATATCAGCGATCAGACTCTGTTTGCTGAGTATTGTATATCTCTCATGTTAATGAATAAGCAGGAAACTCTATGTAAATTAGTATGCAGGCTTTTATGTATTTACTATCATTTAAATACAATGAGTGACACTAATTTAACTTCTTCTTATTATAAATTTGGTTAAAGTTTTTAACATAACATAAAAAATTTTTAAAATATACTATATTTCATTACAATCAATCATCGCTCATATCAATCAAAAATTCTTAATTGTCCCATCACTTAATATATATTAGGTATAAGTAGGTATCTATATATAGTTATATCATATATGATAGCGTATATAGGATAGGTATAATGATATATAGTTATAATACTTAAGTTCATTAAGTAATACTATATACTAATCGATATATATACTATAAAAGGTACATATACGATTACTAATAGTATTAGTATATTAGTAATTTATATAACTTAATGATGATTACTAGGTATATATAGTGGTATAATGTTACTATCATAATTAGACTAATATATGGATATAAAAATAATATCTTAGTATATAAGACCTTATAAGTACATATATAATTAGAATGTATACCGATAATATAATAGTATAGTATATATCCTATATATATACATATATACTATATAGTATATGCCTTCACTATATACTAGTATATATATACGTATATATATATAGCTGTTATATTGATTATATATGATATAATACATATATGATATAACGCCTATTTTTGGCATCAGTCAGCACAATACTACATATAGGTAATTAACATCTGTAGGTTCGTAGAATTTCTGTTACATAAATTTTATAGAAGTGATCGATACAATAAAAGTCTAATATATTTCTTTCTATTCCAATTTAATTTGATATACATGAAGATTTAGTTAAGCTTTCAGAGCTTCAAACAAAAGTTTATAAATTTATCATCAGAGATAAGTTCTTAGTATTTATAAAACAAGTTTAGAAATTAGCCAACTTAAAATCACTTAAGTACATCTTAAGTACTGTATATTGTATTATACATCTTAAGTACTGTATATTGTTAACTTTCTGAACACATTCATTCAAAATTTTTAACTCTTAAGTTTTTCTAAATTAGTATTTCAAAATAATTAACTCTGTGTCAAATTACCTAATAAAATTTGGTTTAGGATTAAAAGTTTCTTACTATTTTTAAATTTACTAGGAACTCAGACATACTTGTAAAGAAGAAGAAGTAATCATTGTAGAGGAACAAAAGTCAGAGCACTTAATTAAACGTCTTGAAGAAGCAGATAAGCAGATATTCTCTCTCACAACCAAACTTCGAAACCTTATAGATAATTATGCAGC
The DNA here is from genome assembly GCA_015478945.1 of Trachelipus rathkii. Taxonomy (NCBI): domain Eukaryota; kingdom Metazoa; phylum Arthropoda; class Malacostraca; order Isopoda; family Trachelipodidae; genus Trachelipus; species Trachelipus rathkii. Next base: position 19,597 of record JABUQX010046772.1, read on the forward strand.
ATTTTCATCAGTTTTAGGTTAGTAAACTTGTGGTGGTGTTATTTTTCATTTAGTCAAGTATTTTGTTATTGTTAGAGTAAATTTTTTTTTTTAACAATATTGTTTAACTGACTATATGACCTTTGTTTGAAGAACAATTTTTTGATTAATTAAAATCTTTCTAGTCTGTGAGAAAATACATTATTTTCATCAGTTTTATGCCACTGCTTTATAGTAGTTATTTTTTATTTAACTCCAGATTTATTATTGTCAATGCAGGTTCATTTTAGCAATTTTGTTATGGGTAAAATAACCAAATTTTGATAAAAACTATTATTTACCACAATGATTTCTATCTGTTCAAGAAGAATAGAAATAAGTGTTTTTTCATTATAGGAAAGCACTATGAATCTAAATGATAACGAAAGATAGTTCTTATTGTACATGTAGATTTTAGGATTTTTTTTTTTTAAAGCCGGGGTATTGTTAATTATCAGTATAATCATATTAAAATTTTGGCATAATAAATATTTAGTATAACACTGTAAGAATCATCCCAGCTACTTTGATGTGGGTATAGTGTTTTATGCTATGATTATAAAGATTTTTTTTTGTTCTTTTTATGTTCCTATTGTAAAATAAGTAGATATATACATTATTGTAGTATAAATTAGAGTAATTTTTTTTGTAATATTTAATGTAATATCTGCAATATTTGATAAACATTATGAAAGAAAATTATAGAGAAAATATTATGCTTCAAATAAACATTCATATATCATATCTTTCAGGAGAGTAGACTAATCCTTAGCTATTTGAGCTAATTTGAGTCAAATTATGCTTATGTTTTAAATGTCAGTTATATATATTCTAATATACAAAGATAACTACTATATATATTATATATAGTATATAGTATATATATTATAATATAATATATATATATATATATATAATATACTAGTATATATATAAGCTTATAATATATAATATATAGATATAGATAGTATTAATATACTATATGATATAATATATATTATATATATATATATTATCTATATAATATAGTAATATATAATTATATAGATCAGCTATTATATCTATGAGTATATAACTATATACTATCTGATAATGAAGTATATATATATATATAATATATTATATAGTAAGTATTACGGGTTGTATTATATTAGCTATATAGGATATTATATATAGTTATGGCCTAAATAATAGCGGTATGAATCAGGACATTACACTGCTCGTCATGTTGGAAAGAAGATTCAATCAGAGACTCATCCACATGTAAATACAGCAATAATAAATCGATGAGATAATTGAATAAGTATATTAATGAATAATGAATTTGATATATTAAATTAATAATTTCGATGTTTATAGTAACTATTGTACGAGCGTTGAAGGCCCTTCTTAACTAGCATTAAGGACTTTGCCTACCTGTGTTATTGACATCACAAAATGGCCATCACATCAGTTGGAGATTTTCTGCATATTATCTCAATCCTCCAATACCGTCACACATCACACAAAGAACACATCACCAACACAATACAACGAGCAGTCGCTATTATAGACTTACAAAATCAAGTCGAGCTCTCGTCTCATGCTTCTTGCAAATAAGGTCCCAAATCATCTGGATTGAACACAACTTCCTCAGACTGCTCAATATCCAATGCGTTTGGACTAGAGCAGTGTGCTATCAATGCGTCTAGCTCAATATAAATACTGAGACCATCCTACAGTCAAGCTTATCATTAGGAAAACAGTATTATTCAATTCCCTAACCAGAACCTAACGAGTGCAAGTAGGTAATGAAAGGCCCCAAATCTGGGATGGAATAGAGGTTCAGTGGCTGCAAAATATACTTTTCAATAGGTATATATGTATATATAATATATATATATACTATACTATATATTATATGGCGTAATTTAGATGATGATATAGGTATAGTGGGATTGTGCGATAGTTAGACTTATATATAAATAAAGGGACGTGTATATGTTTTCATGCAAGTGATCATGTAGGTGCGATATAGGGCTGATAATAGTCATTGCGTTACATAACGGAGGATAGGGGTGTAGTAATATAAGTCGTGTCAGTAATTTATATATAAGTATAATATAGTATATTAATAGTAAAGTAAGTATATATATATCGATAGTGACGTATACTATAGTATATATTATATATATTAATATAGTATATTATATAATAAATATATAAGATAGTATAATATATATATATTATATATGTATAGCTAGAGTAGGTGATAACACTCGGTTGCTACTAAGTATATATTATTGCCAGACGCGATGCTCTATCGAGTAATGAAGTATGACTATATATTGAGTAGTAGTATAGACGAGTTTACGAGTTAACTATACATGAGTGATACACACAGAGGTGACTCATATTATATATATAGAATATATTATAGTATAATATTATATATATTTATAAAATAATTATACTAAGTATAAGATTGAATATGTATATGATATATATAATATATATAAGTATACTTATGATACGTAAATTTAGGTGTATACGCGGAATCTCCGGTCCTGAGGCGGCGAATGCCGAGGGCTGAATTGACATTTTTTATCCGGTCCGGTTCCGCCCGGACATTTTTCAAATAATCCGCCAGGAACCGAATTACTAATAAGTACTTGATAATTAAAAAATCTGCTGGAAGGGATTCATTTTACCCAACCCATAGCCCATCTTTAACTAAAGATTGCAGTATATGGAGATTCGCATGTGTGATGTATTACATTTATAGTGTATTAGCATACCTTACAGTATTTTGCCAGAAGATTACACATGGTTTTACGCGACAAGATATGCGCTGCAATAATATCAGATGTCTAAGATACCTCATTAATTTAATTTAAATACAATTAAATATATAATATAACTAATAGAGACGGTGGTACGAGTATACTTATGTATGTAGTATCTCAGATTTCTATAGTCACGAGTGATCATAGTAGTAACAGGGCTTATGATAGTCACACATTGCTTAAGTATGATGAAGTATATATGGTATGTACGAATAGGGGCGATGGTCTATTAGCGGATAATGGTGATTAGGTAATTTGCGCTTAGGAGTGATGACAGTATGATGACTGATAATGAATCCAGATAAGTAATATATACACAGTATGTAATTGATAGCTAGCGTATGATAGGTAAGTCAAAATGATCAAGTAATTAACGCTAAAGGATTCACACGATGGATAGGAGTATATGGAGTGCTATATATTATCATGGTAGCTGTCATCTAATAATGTTAGCAAGTTATTTTTAAATAGTGGAAGTTAAGAATATTGCGTCAAGTGTATATGAGGTGAAATTTGTGGGGAAAAAGATAAGAAAATGGAGGGGAAATAATCTAAACAAAAAAAATAAACAAAATATTATTTACTTCAAGTTCCGAATTGTAGTTTGACAACTAGATCGTATCATAAGCCATGTAGAAGTATGTTACGAAATCATCTAGCAATGCGTACGGTCAGTTCATGAATAGTTTAGCTATCCATATATCTGTAAGTAACATGAATATCTGATAGCCTTATGATAACTTCTCTGAATATTGCTGATCTCATTTACTGTATGAAGTTGGTAACATCATCCTTTATAACAAAGAAATGTAATTTGTCTACTAGAAATAAGATATTTTGGAAGTTCTATGATCCCTGCTCTCATGGACTGTTTCAGTAACGAATTCAATAAAATTTAACTTAATTTGTGAGAATTGCCCCGTATTTGGGGGTCAATTGAATAGATGTAGCAAATTTTGCGGGGGAAGAAATTTTCCTATCAAGACTCACTGTTTCACGGCTTCGATCTTCGCTATTTTGGTGGGTGGTTCAGTGTTCTAGAAAATACAGGACTACTCTCCCTACTTTACCTATTCGATCAACATGTATTGGACCTCCAGGATATTTCGCTCTTGATATCAGCTGGATGCGAGTTATATTCACCACTAGATCGTTAATTCGAGATGGCGTATGTTGTTTCCAAAATGGTTTTTGGCGAATTAATAACGACCGTAGCGCAGTATGTTGTATATTATTACGGTTATTTTTGAGTGGAGCGCAGATAAATTTCGGCACTCGTATATCGATAATTATAGGATTTGTGTCGAGGTAACATTAATATGATAATAAAAAATCTTTAACGAATATGAATGGGTTTTTTATATAGAACAATGATCTCCTATGTTGAGGATAGTGTCATTGTGATTGGACTGGTGGCGAGGCGCACAGGTCGTGTATCATCGTCGCCAATTAGATAAGTAGTATAAGAAGGACCAATGCTGGTAATCATCAGGACTATGTTTTGAGAGTATATATAATGAACTGATAGTATGAAGTCTGGGGGACCATCTCGTGTATTTCGCTAGTATGCTGATCTGTTTGCCATACATTCTAAGTAATTAATGCATAGGTCTTCGACACACGTGTACAGTAGCGTATGATAGTCAGCATTATCCGCTAGGTGTATATTTTCATGAATTATGGGATAATATAGGCAGCAAGATGGTACATCGAGTATATATATATAGTATATATATATATGATATTAAGTAGGTTAGATTATAGCAATATTAGTAGATAGTATATTACTGAATAGTAGATCATTATAGGTTTAGTCAGTTTAGCTCGTATGAGGAAGCCGGTTACGTACGCATTAATGCACTGGTTTAAAGGAGTACGTATAAAACGACGGTGAGTTGCTGATAGTATTAGATTGATAAGGACGATGTAGGTCTAAGTTGGTTAATATGACGACTGATGATCATAGTTATATGACAATATAAAATAGAGAGCGTAAATAGATAGGTATATTCGTATTAGGCGGTTTTAATAGCGTGTAATATCAAGTTAGGTAGGTCGGCGCAGAGGGACCAGTCGGTTAATGAGGATAATTTGACATCGTAACGGCTGAGATCTGATATGATATAATATTATATATACTAACGATTAATAGATATTTTATTTTTTGTATCATATAGTCACTGTCTTTATAGTTTAGACACGCGGCTAGTTAGGATCAAGTGTTCATTTATAGATATATGTCCGCGGTACTCGTGAGGCGATGAGACAGTTTTTTATTAATAATGAGGGATTTGCACAGGAGCGAGATTCCAGTTATGGCGGAGAACAAGAAGCGAAAAGTGTATCAGTTCCGAGTGATGTAGACAGGCCAGTATACAAATGTCCCTAATACGTAATATTGAAGTCATATAGTATATATAGTAAATAATACACAGCGTACTAGAGTAAGTTATAGAGCCAGTATAGGATAGCGGTATAGTATAGGCTGTGCTGCTGAGGCGAGTGGGTAGGCGTGATTTAGTGGGGAAGTTTAGTACGGAGCATAGCAGACTTGATGCAACATCGACTGATTAGGTATGGATAGTGTAATAGTAGGCAGAGCTTAGATAAAGATGTAGAGTAAATATCATTAGTTGCATATATACTATAGTTCATGTAGCGCAAAGTGTAACCGTAGTGAGACGTATGCTGATAGAGCTCTTTCCTATAGTTAGTAGGGTGGCATAGTGTTAGCGTTCCGGCGCTTGATATAGCACGGTAATATATATATTATATATATATATAATATATGACTGTCAGTACGTATGAATCTACAGATTTCGACGGTATACGCTGTCGGTATGTCAGCGAACACATCTGCGGCGCAGTGAGCTATGAGGTTATACGAGCGCTATAATCCAGCTAAGGCTAGAATTTATAGGTGACTTTGATAAGTCAACGTGTACATAAGCGTGATGGATTAATAAGTATATATATAATATAATTATTTATTACTAAGAAGAATGATATCTAGTAGTGATTATGAGCAGACGTGCACGGCACGTGCGACATTCGTGCATACCATCACACTAACTATCGAGCGCTTGTAGGAGAGGTCGGAGTATGATGGAGTGCATATACGCGTAGGTGTATGTAGATAAAGTGGATGGAGGGTACGTAGGCACTGTGGCTTATGTAGAGCAGCTATATTACGGCGCTGGTCTGAGACCACTAGCTAATGAGCGAGATGTCTAAAATGATACCTTGCACCACTATATATTTGTAGTAAGCTCTAGTTAGTCGTGGATGATCAGCACTGGATAATGAAGTATGTCAGGTATGGATACTAGGAATGCTAAGTGATTAAGTCGCAGGGGCACGTGGTATAGACGATACGCATAGAGTATAAATAAACGATGAGGTACGCCGAGCATAAGTAATATTAACGGCGTGTAGTGGTCGAAGTAAGAGGCTGTATAAGAAAGATTACAACCTTGGTATATCTTAGTAATATCGAAGTGGAATAAATAGTGTGGCTACTGAGCTCATTCATAGTTATACATATTATATATAAGTTATATAAGTATATATCTATATATTTAGGGTGATGATTTTTTGATCTTTTTTATCGCGAAAATCAATTCCTGTAGCATGAATGGATGAAACCTTATTGCTATTATATGACAAAATGACGTTTATCCATTGAATTATATGAGGAAAAGGTCCAAACACAAACACTTTGAAATGTTATGAAGTAGTCATTTTAAAGCATATTATATAATTGTATTTAACAATAATCTGTTAATTAATAGGCAAGTCAGTTAAACTGATCTTCGTTCAATATTTATGGTTACCCAAGGAATTGTATATAATTTTCGACTCTATATGGTGAGCGTGGATAGTGCTACTATTAGGAGATAGGGAGCTGTATGAGCGCCGTTATCCTACATCCGACGACAGCAGCTCGGTGCTATGGCGCGCGTTGTAATCGGCTATTGGCTTGTGGAAGTGACTGTGGTGTACCGCCGGATCAGTATTATATTGAGCTAAGATTTTCCGGAAGATCTTTAATTTGCTCTTGAGTTCTATTGTAGAGTTCTAATATTTTCTTCGCAGTTTGTTTCGCAGTGTGGCATAAACTGGTATATAAGCGAGGTGTTCAAAGCTGGGAGTTGAGTTTTAATAGCTTAAGTATTTGTGTCAACATTACTTATTGCCGTTAATTATATGAGTTATTGCACGCATTCTCCAGAGTTTACTTATAGAGAGATCTTGTATTATTTGGTGAGCTCCATTAAACTCTTTTGCTAATTATAATTTGTGCAATATAATATTCAGTGTCTGCTTTTTTTTTTTATTCTATAATTTTGAATGCTTGTTTTTAAATACAAATATATGAAACTCTATAAGCGTGTCTTTAATTTGTTATGTATTTAATATTTACGTTAAGGCCTTTTCTATTTCAGTTGCTGAGTAGAAGACAACATGTCGTTCAAGAAGAGCTCTTCTAACACGAAGAACAAGGAAATCTGGACAAAGAACTTAGACCAGTTTCAAGCGCCATAAAGAAGAGGCAACGTGGTAATTTATGACAGCAGTTCTTAAGTGAATGAAGTCGCATGCTTCAGAAAAACCCCGTCATTAGACGCTTCAAATTTCTTGAATCCACTGCCAAAGAACGGAGAGAGAGAGAGGATCAGTCTAATTGCTGTGGAGCTTAAAGCCTTATGGAGCAAAACATTGAACTTCCCGCATGTATCTGATCACAACAACAAAACTACTGAAAGACAATGAGCGCTGCAGAAAGAAACAAAACTTTGATGCATTGAATGAACTGTTTAACGTGACCAAGGTGAAAGGCGAATGGATGTACAAAGAGTATGAAAACCTTTACATACTGCAAATTGAGAGCAAGGGCCAGGTTGGTTATTCCACTGGCAAACCTGCTAGTGCCAAGCCCATCCGCCCATCCAAGCGAAAGAAGGCAATGGAAGCGACTGTGTCCACAATTCCCAGCTCAGCGCCACCTGATTGTTCCGAAAGTAGCATGGACTCATCCGACAACAACAAAGACAGTCCCTAGGAGCACAAGGAAGCATAACCCAACAGGCATTGCAAGACACTTTGCTACAAGCTCAAAGCTGTCGTCCCACGGAGCAGCAAAGGTTTGCCGCCAGCTTTCTGGTGAGGGCATTGAAATCCCAACCCTGTGTCAGTCAGCATTCCACAAGGCTATCTACGCAAGAGCTGCTCAGGTGAGCACGCTTCATCTGGAGAAGTGGAGCATACACTTTGACGGCAAACACATTGAGGGCTTTGAATATCAGGCAGTGGTCCTCAAGAATGAAGCAAAAGAAATTAAGTTGACTACACTCAAATTGAAAGATGGGAAAGCTCAATCAATCGCAGAAGAACTTCGGGATGTGTTAGAGGAGTTCAACCTGTGGGGATCAGTTGTGATGATTATTGCCGACTCAACAAGCGTGAATACTGACAAGAAGACAGGCGTTGTTATCCGGCTGCAGCAAATGGTCGAAGAGAAAGGTTACCCCAAACCAAAGTTCATCAGTTGCCAGCACCATGTGCTGGATCGCGTTCTTCGTGTTGTCATAGACGATGAGCTCCATGGGTCGACTAAATCACCAAATATTGAGTACTTCTTTGTGCAGGATTTGATGAGCAATGATGATAAATTGAAAGCAGCCTTCAGCAATGGTAAAACTGAGATTTAGGAAACAGGCGGCTGGAGAGACGACATGGTTTCTCTACCACCTCACTCATATCTTCCGTCATTACACTTAGAGGAATGAGATCCCCTTCGTGAAGTTTCAATAGATTTCAGACATCAGCAATGCACGCTGGAACTCTCGTGCCATTCTATCCCTTCTTGCATTTATTCTGATGTCTGAAACCCGGAACAGGCTGCGTAAAATCTGTTCATTCATTTCCTACTCATGGGCGGACCATTGGTTCAGCAGTCAGTTGTCCCGCGCTGAAGATTTTGATGAACTACCTGTAGCTCTGAATGACTACCCAACAGGTTTCAAATGCTTGAAAACCCACTGGAAAACAGATGAATCTCCAATCAACATTGTCCGAAGCAACCAGTGCTGCGAGCATGCAATCAAAGTTATGCAAGACTTGCACGACTCCTGTCGCAACAAGGACAACAACCCACTGAGATTCATCCTGTAAAATGACATTATCTTGAATAATTGACTTTCTTGTGTGTTTGATGACCCTATATAAAGTTAGCTTGTGTTCAATTTTTTATCTGCTTATAGTGACAAAAAATGGGCAAAAACGCTGATAAATAAAATTTTTAAAATCATTTTGTGTATGAGTTTTTTTTATCAAATCACCTTGAAAGTAAGATTTTATCTAATCTTTATTGAAAGCTCATCAAATTATGATACTGGTAAACGAGGTTGTATAAAAGTCATCACCCTAAATTACACATCATATACACATACTTATATCCACACCCCTCTTCTAGACATCATCTTACAGACATCCCTATGTGTGGAGGAGAAAGAATTCCCCACATCCTATGTTCTGCGTGTCGTAGAACGGCGACCTAAGGGAGTGGTAGTTATGGGTTGGCTGCCATATACCACCTGATCATTTGTTGCAAGGAATGACAATGAATGCCTCGTAGAAGGTCGTGATCGCCGTAAGCGGCCTTCTATCTTTCTGCAAAAATGTATGAATCGTATGGGTGCATGGAATGTCAGAGGAATAAATGTTGGAGAAGAGGAGAGGGGTGATGGATGTATTTAGAAAGGGCAAATTTGATTTGTTCGCTGTGACTGAAACAAAGAAAGGAAATGGTGAAAATGAGTGGTGTGGTTTGAACTGTGTTTGTGCTGGTGTGGAAAGGAATGAGAAGGGGAGAGAACGAGTTACAATTCTGATGAGTGACCTGTGGTATAGAGCTATGGTAGATTTTGTTTGTGTGAGTACTAGAATTTTAATATTTAAATGTTTTGAAAAGGGCAAGGTATGTGTGATTGTGACATTGGTTCATCTGAGAGTTAAGATTGGAGAGAGTGGCTTTCTGGGATAATCTGAACGATGTTTTGGATGGGTTGAGTAGGAGCTTCAGATTGATTGTGTTGAGTGATCTAAATGGATGGATAGGTGATCAAAAAAGAGATGGTATAACAGGTGGTTTTGGGGTGTCGGGAGAAAATGAGAATGGTAGGAAGGTGATTGATTTCTGTAAGGAGAGAGGTATATGTGTACTGTAATACTTTCTTTTAAACACAATAGGAGTTTGCATAAGTATACTAGAGTTGGTGGTGGTAGAGATAAGAAAATTCTTGATTTGTGTTGTGAAGAAGGAGATGTTTGAAGTATGTGTTGGATGTTAAATCAGTGAAGGGGTTAGGAAATGAGACTACTTGATACAGGATCAGGTATTCATGTAGTGATTATAGTCGTAGATATGATAGATAACGCTATAGTGTTGATTACGCTACGATCTGTAAGGTTAGAGGAGGAGTGCGTGACAGGAGAGCATGAGGATTATGAGAGAGTAGTCATGATAGTGAGTGTACACGCTCATGAGAGTGATGATCGAGGAATTGAGATATTCAGGTAGACTGTAGAGAATGCGGAGCGAAGGTTAGGTATGACGAATCGACGAAGTGGCCAATAAGATAAGTTATTTAGAGCACTGGGAAATAATCAGTTGAATGTCGATCGCATGCATCAGGTTTTCGACTGACATCGTAGACAGAGTCTAGGAAGCAAATCGCGAGAAAGCAAGTGTTATTAGTAGAGCATAAGAACGCTAAGTAGTGCTGAGCAGTACGTCGTATAAGCTAAGAAGATCAAGCAATGTACAGAATTGCCGTAACCTACGAGAGAGTGGTGATGTAATAATAGGAGAGAAGTAGCTGAATTGGCATAGGCGATTAGAGTACAGGAAAAAAGGAGATAGTAGGTAAAGTGCTACATTCAGCGGCGTTCGAAAACAACGTAATGAGAAGGTAATAAGGATGAAAAAAGGAATACTAAAATTGCATGGGCGCTCAGGAGGAAAAGTTAGTGAACAGATTGGAGGGAGGATGAATGGGGACTACACGGAGGATGAGGAAAGCCTCTTCTGAAGAGTGAAGTCCTAGCGTTGGAAAGAGTTAAGGACATGAGATTAGATTCGTAAGAGTAGTCTGTCGCGACATCGTGCTTATAATGATGGAAGATATGAGGATGGGTATGCTGTAGATGCACTGTAATGATGTGGAAAAGTGAGTCGAGATGTTGCATGGGAGAATGAGAAGTGGGCTGTAGGAAGGACTGAAGCGTTATCGAATCGAGAATCTTGGTGCCTAGACATAGTGGTGCAGCCTCGAATCTTCAGTCAATATTGGCAGACTTTTTATTGTTGTCAGGCATTGTTATATGACACAATGGAGTGATACTTCTGCGAGGTGAGGAGTGTGCATGAGTGGAGAAGGTTCTGTGTACAGTTCGATGCGTTTGTCGGTATTGGGTAGAGGCTGAGCTGTAATACAGGTAAGATCCTCGGGCGGAGATCGCAGGAGACAGAATAGTAACGGTATGTGTGGGAGTGTTGGGATGATTCAGGCGCAGTTAGTAAGAGGACCGACGTGTGGGAAATGCGATGAGTTGAAAGAATGGTTCTAAATTCATGTCGGAGATATAAGATAAGACAGTCGAGCTAGTGGAATATAAGTCAGGTAAAGCGAGGGAGAGGAGAGTATGGCGGATTTGAGTATCTGAGGACTGGAGATTCTGGAAATTGGTATATAACAAAGAGTGGTTTATGGAGGAGTATCAGATTTCCAGGGATTGGAGAGAGAGCAGAAAGTAGTACCGCAGCAGACATGAGCGTACTATCAGGGAACGCTGTATAAATGTGGATAGGTAGGGAGATAAGAAGTGCTAGAGGGTAACTGTGGAATTATAGGGGATTAGTTATTGAGTGTTTTAGGGAATATATATGCTGTATTTTGGTCAAAAGAGTGCGCCAAGTGACTGAGGGACTGATGGGGTGAAGAACAAAGGTGCGTTTAGAGTGATATAGGAGATGTGTGGATCAAAATATTGCAGCGCATGAGTAGATCTGTAGTATTATTGTGAGTATATCTAAGTCATATTATGTCTGCGGTAGTGAGTGAGCTATAGTGGTAAACTTATAAAGGATAGTGATGGTAACTACAGTTCATATCTATAGTAGTAGTCATATTAAGGTAGCCGCGATAATAACGCTAAATATATCGTAGCGTGGAATATGTATATCTGCGCGTACATTATTTATTAGCGGATCCAGCTAAGTCTGTAGTAGTTGGGAGCTTGTCTAATAACTGATGGATTACTATGAGTATGACGGAGGCGGGGATGCACGACTACTGTATCTGTAGTACAGTTGCTGCAGCGTAGTTGAACTATATGCTGCGGATTGTTTTGTAGGGACGCATGGGACGACGCATCATAGCTACTGATTGATCCGTAGTAATCGCCATAACGATATTGCAACCCGTAGGTAGCGTCGATCTCAATAGCGATTCGGTGATCTGATTGTATTACTGAGGATTTAGAGGTCTAGAGAGTTTATGTTTCGACATCTATATTTAATACTAGAAATCAAAAAAGAACTATGGAAATCATTTGGTGAAAAAAGAAGACCACAGAGATTAGCTTTGTAAATATAATATATTAATATATATATTATACTATATAATATATATACTATATTAATTATAGATATTATAAGATTATTATATAATATATATTATATAATACATATATAATAATATATCATATATTAGTATATATATATATATATATATATATATATATATATATATATAAGAGGACCTAAACTTTAGGGAAAAAACATTAGGTTTTTTAAGACCTGGAAAGGATGAAATTGAAATTTTTTATTTAGGTAAAGAAAAATTGAAAATTTGATTTTGCTATAGGGAAAAGAAGCTTACTTTTTGAGTTAACTTTTTTGAGCTTCAAATTGGAGATTTTATTTTTAAATTCTTTGATTTATTTTTTAGTTTATTTCAACGTAAAAATTTAAGAAATGTGTCCATTGTAATATAATACTATATATATATATATATATATTACGGCGCAGTCAGGGACTCCACTATAATTTTAGCCTTAATATATATATATATAAAATATATTATGTATATATATATATTATTATTATATAAGTAGATATATATCTTTATATTATATAATATATCATAATACATTATATGTATATATATTATTAATATAATATATATATATCATATATATATATATATATATATATATATAATAATATATTATATATATATACTATATATACTATATATAGTATATATATATAACTATATAAATCACCAACAAGATGTGTAACCCTTTCAAGCAGGGCAACCGCCAGAATCTACCTCTGGGGAAGATAAGAGTGGAGATTTCTGCCTCGGGGTGGTACTCGCAAGATTACACAATTCCCCCCCTCCACAGGAGGGTTACTATTCCAAAAGGAGCAGGCTAAGTGCCGGGTCCACAGTCATATTTTCACTACTTACTATCGTCTCCCCTACTACTTATGCTATCTATGTCCAAATCTGCCTTTTCACTGTCAGACATACGATGTGTAGGGAGACTACTCCTTCTACGGTCGGGAAATGTCGAGAGCAACCCGGGACCCCCTAAATATTAACTGCCCTATTTGCCAAAAACCAGTGGGACTAAACAGTATCCAGTGTGCTAGTTTGCCTGGGATGGGATAACTGTTCCTGCTCACCATTCGAACCCCTACCCCCGTCCCCAAGATTTCAATTATGGCTAACTGATACAGACACTGTAGCCCGCACACCACACCAAAACCGCCTTCGACCAACCTAATCCCAACCCTCAACTAACTAAATTCAATAATTAGACGGTAACCACAAATCCATAGAACTTAACCATTTCCTGAAAATACACAATATCCACATAGCTATCATACAAGAAGCCTCCTCGCCCAAAACACCCCTCTCCCCACATTCCTATGGCAGTTTAACGATGCCATATATTTGCCTTCTGGGCGTCCGCCGCTCGACGAGCTGCAGCACCTCTGCTTACTGAGCTTTTAGGCGAGCGCTGCCGTCTTAGTCGAATGTTAGCATCCCAATCTGAGGAGATTGATATAATGGCGCTTCTACTCGACAGTTCTCATTATGACCGCACAGATGATCACATATATCGATTCTGCTATCGATATTGCCAGATCAGTTTTTAGTTTACGTGACTTATCCACACATACATGGTGGTGCGATTGGCGTATAATTCGAACAGTTTGCCGCACAGCAGCATACGTTGCCGCATCTAACATGATAGATGAGATAGACGATTAGCATATCAACGGATGGCTGAGCATAAGTGCAGCTTGGAGTGCTATTCAAGGTCTGACCTAGCACGGCTGAAGCATAGACCACTACAACATGCTTCACGCTTTATATTCGCCAACAGCGACCACGCCACTGGAGACGAATCAAAACCCGTCCCCCAAACAACCTCACTCACGCCTAGTCAACAATAGCTACACTACCCAATCTCATACTTGGAGCGACTTAAATGCCACCACATCTGCCTGGTACGGGAAGACTACCCATCTGAATCCCCGAGGCAACCATATCCTTATCGAATTGGAATCCCTAAAATATCCTTAACTCAAAAAAACTCCCACCAGAATCCTCCCAAGCCAACCAATCTCCCCCCCTCACCAGACGTCAAATTTTGTTCCCCCTTCCTACATCACAGACTAACCTGGGACACAACCGCCGACCTACAATCAGATCATCTACCTATCCTCAATTATTCTGACCTCCCCCCACCAACTCACAAAAAAAAGACCACCACATATACACTAACTATAAAAAGCTAACTGGAGCAGAATTTACTAACCATATCGAATCCCATATAACCGTCTACAGTCACAATACCACTGAATAGCAACATTAAACACCTCGCATCATTTCTTTAACAACACAATCATCAATTCAGCCAATCTCTACATACGTAAGGGTCACAGAAAATCCTACAATCTAACCTAAACACTCCCGAAATCAGTCCACTTATTAAACAAAGAAACTCCCTCCGAAAACTCAGACCATACACCGCATTAACCACTAACAAATAACTAACCTAAACACTCAGATATCTAATCTCATAACCACACTAACCCTACTAACAAGTTTACAGAATACCTACAAAACAACATCTCACGCATAGATAATAAGAAAACCTGGCAGGTTATCAAAAAAACTAAACAACTCACAAAACAACCCCCCTCCCTCACACGAATCCCCATCCTTACCCGAAAACGCCCTCCCTTCCTCAAAACAACAAGCAGACAGCCTCGCAAAACCACTACGCTATATGCTCCCGTAAACCTACTCTCGCCCATTAATAGGTTAACGTAAAAAACAACTCAACGAAACTTCCCTCAGGATCATCACAACGACGGGCACCTCCCTGTTACAACAACATGATATAGAGGGACAGCGTTGCAATCAAAACCCTTAAAAATTCACACAGTTAGCGTATTGTTAGGTGGAGTTGATAATACTTACGAGTGCTGCGAGACGCCTTGGCAAGACTCGCGTTGTATGGTCACGTACCAGCGGTTGAGGAACAGTGATTCGCCGCTTGGGTCGATAGAGGGACCGATAGAGCGGTGAGAATGAAGCAGCGCCGAGAGATAGCTGTAAGAGTCGCAGCAGCGGCCTGTGACTACGAGAACTGATCGGCGTAGGCGCGTGAGTATATCCTGGATGATGCAGGTGAGTGAATGATGATATGGCAGCTACGTGAGTATCGTCATCGGATATAGTGCGGCTGGGCAGTGGAAGACTGAGCATCGGACGAATCAACATAAGATAGCGCTGTCGCGGACGTGCGTTAATCGAGGGCGGACGGTGCCTGGGCTGGGGCGGGAGCCGCAGACGTGGGCTATTTCGATGAGTAGGTGGGCAGTGCAGATATTTGAATGCGTACGAGGCTGTGCTAGAAGCGCGACTCGTAGTTAGTGCGACAACTATTGAACAGTGTAGAGCTTGCGAGCTGCGATCATGTGGATAGGGCACTGTGCAGGCGGCGGTGTACCTCCTGCAGGGATGGCTTAAGGGGACAATAGTCTGGACTTATGATGCAGTGTGGTGCTATAGAATAACAGACGGCGATTTGTACGTGCCGTGATGTTGTGAGAAGTCGCATGATATGGAAGGGTGGGACAAGATGATTGATCGTACGTGGACGCCGTTAGTGTTCATTGACGGCAATATCTGAAGCAGTGGTTAAGATGCGCGTGCAAGTACGCATGCCGTGTGGTGATAGCGTTCAGAGGGCGGCTGCGACCTGGGTACGGAAACGATAGAATTTATGTGACAGTATTCTGATGAATGGAGTGATGAGCTCCTAGGTTCGATTTCGTGACAATCTGAGTAAGGCATGTTTTGCATCGAAGAGATCGATCCAAACTTAGGGTGAAGAGAGATTAAGTATGAGGCTACAAATCTGACTTAGCTGTCGCATATATGCTGCGCTTGAGGGTTGTGTCATAGGTCTAGAGAGAGTGAGAATTGTTGATTGCGTCGGCTTGTCGCTATCGAAGGTAATCTACGTCGTTATTGATGCTAGGATGTACGCGGGCGGAAAAGTAATGTAAAGTTGTATGGCATGTCTGGGTATGGAAGTGTCATGGTAAACAGGAATGCAGGAGGTCATTTGAGGATGCGTACGACGTTAGCTGATTCGGGAGATATCTTGTCAGTAGGAGATGATGATAGGTAGCTATGCTCACAGTACGATCAGCGTGGCGGAAGGGATGTGGAGATGGCTCAAGTAGGGGGCGCAATGCGTGCATTCTACTATGCGAACGAGGGCGCGGATCTAGGTAGTCGGTTATCGATGAGCTGTAAATCTGTAACGAAGAGTCGCACGTTGTCGAGTTGCTACATGTACGGAGTGCTGCGCCGAGGACGACAGAATGAGAGGGCGCTATATAGTTAAAGCATGCTTACGCAGATCGTAATGAGCGTAATTGGGATGCGATGCGTGAGACGTAGGAAACTCACTGTGAGACTCAATGTCGTGATAGATTCAGGTAGGGTTTGCTGCGTCTCGTGGTCGCATGAGAGATGTCTGACAGGTTATATAAACTGCCATGCGGGGTGAGGTGATCATGCGTGAGTAGTGAGCTGTTGGAGTGAGCAGTCCAGTGGTCTTTGGGAGTGATAGAGTGAGGCATGAGTACCATAAAGTCATACGCGTAGAGTGGGTATAGTTAGATTGAGCGTAATGGGTGAGTCGCCATGGACGAGATGGAGGATTGTAGCGGAGACTATGGGAGGGTCGAGACTCTTCTTGTACGGGTAGTAGGTGAGATTCTATCTAGTTGGTTTCATGTTGTCGAAGCAGGCAAAGCAGTGCACCTTCCAACAGAGGCACAATTACAAAGAGGACCTAGACTGCAATCTCAAACTTCCACCTGAGCACAAGTAAGCACCTGGGAGAAGGCAATTTACCTCTGTCCTCACTCATCAACTGATGAGAACTTTTAAGAAGACTGACTGCACCTCTTATATCTTTGGGATCAGACTTTCGTCCTTTATAACATATCGCTGCTCCGCGCGCTATTAGTCGTTTAAAATTCCTGGAAACTCATTATATACCCCCAATCTGGAAAAACAAGCAATTCATTATCCGCAAAATTGAAACTAAAAAAGACCCCAATTCCCGCCACCTCCTATCGCCCAATCTCTTCTCTCCACCATCAGTCCCAATATAAGAACTAATATTAAAAAAAAATATCCACACATCACAAACTCCAGAACTCCAACATGGATTTAAAGGCAATCACTCAACAACCAACAGCCTTCACCTCCCTCACACAACACGATAATTAATGGCTTCAACTAATCCCCATCACACACAGATCCCTACTTACAGCCATCGACATTAACAAAAGCCTTTGACACTGTAACAATTTTGTCCGAAGAAAAATAGTTTGTCAATCCCTTGGGAATGATAGAAAAAAATGCTTTCCCAATTTCCTTACCAATAGATAACGCAAAGTCCTCCATAAAAACACCCTCTAACACTCCATCAAACTGCAAAATGGCGTACCACAGGGCGCCATTTACTCTCTCCATTCCTTCTTCAATTCTCTGACCCCAAGACTTACCTACCATCTCTACCTACCCCAACTCACCAAACTAATTACTTACGCAGATGACATCATCCTCATTTCCCAACATCCACTTGTTAAACACAGCCACCGCAGCACACACCAAGAATACCTACAATTATTAGAAGCTTGGCTAATCACCAATAGAAAGGCTGCTTCGCCCCCTTAAATCCTCCATTACCTCCCTAACTACTGACCGCCACCAATCATCATTCCACCCAATAGTCTATCTTGAACAACAACCCCATTACCCCTAAAACCAAACCCCAAAAATATAAGGGACTCACTTACGACACATCATAGGAAGACTTTCCCCCCACATAGACCAAATTACTTTCTCAACCCAACGGAAATTAACCACCCTCCGAATCTTCTCACCAACCACAACTTCAGCGACAGAGAACACACCCTTACCACAATCTACAACAACTCCTCAGAACTAATAAAACTATGCCTCCCCCGCAGGGTTCTCAGCACTATCACAATCCAACTTTAAATAAATTGAGGTTACACAAAATACCGCCCTCAGAATTCTTCACCGAATTTACTAAAACTACCGGCCATCCAGCATTTACATGATCATT
>JABUQX010046773.1:0-30000 GCA_015478945.1 Trachelipus rathkii
AAGAGAGGAGGGAGAATAAGGATGAGGAATATATAAAGCATCCAACATCGCTCTCGCAAAAGATAGATCGGGCTCAAAGTGATCTGGAAAGTGCAGAACAGTTCTACTTAAGCATTGTTATTGCATTGACTCGTATCCCCTGTTCCAGAAATGTCCGTGGTGAAACAGAAGGGAAGGAGATTTTGTAAAAGATTTGGGTTTTTAAAGAAATTGAATTATCACAAGTTATTTCTTATCATCCAGCGAGAATTAAAATCTGAAATGATAAGACGAGGGCAAAAACTTCCAGAAGATAAAAAGGTAGGGAAAGTAGAATTGATATGAGTTAATAAAGAATGAAGGGTCGAAGTCATCGGCATATGAGTGGGATAGAGTTAGAGGTACAGGTGAGAAGATTAGGGTTGTTGAAAAAACGGTTTTTTTTTAATTTGTTTTTTTTTTTAAAAAAAAACGGTTTTTTTTTTTAAATACAAATTACAATTTATTATATTTGGGATTTTTATTAACATTCCTTCTTTTTATGTATATTAAAGATGTTTCTAAATTAATCAAATACGTTCTAGGATTGACGAAAGCTTATACGTGATTTTATATATAGCTGTATATATATATAATACCTGGGGATAGTATATATATATTAAAGTTATTATATATATATAATATATATATATTATAATATATAATAATATATATAAATTTAATTTCATTTAATAAATATAATACTATAATATATTATCTAATTATATAATATAAAATGAAGTGAAACAAGATTCGGGTATTTAAAATAATGATACCTGCAGAATCATGGCTATTTAAAAATCATGTTGTTCTTTTGGCGTGTGTTGGGAGAAAATGAGTAATGCAAGGTTACGGTGTTTGATTTCCTGTTGACGGAGAAAGGTATTGTGTGTAAGCTAATACTTCTTCCTTAAACACAGATGATGTATCCATCAAGGCTTCTTATCAGCTAGAGTTGGTGTAAGGTCAGCATGATGGTATCGAAGTGAAAAGTATGATTGAATTTTTTGTGTTGGTGAAGGAGATGTTGAAACGTATATGTTGGATGTAAATCAGTGAGCGTGTTTAGAAATGGGAACACTCGGATCATTATGTGTTCTATGTAAAAATTAAGTTTGTGGGGACTTGGATTGGAGAGGAATTGGTGATGCGGAAGGAAAGGTAAAAATTTAAGAGTTGAGAAGTTTTAACGTGAACAAGTAATAAGGGATAAGTATATATGAACGCTCGCAAAGTAAATCAGTTGAATGGCAAGCTGAAAACTAAAATAAATCTACATAGCATCTGTTAGCAGTGCAAAAGAAGTTATGTGGATGTGCTAAAGTAGATAGTGAGAATGCTAAAGTGAGTGGTGGAAATGAAGAGGTGATGCAAAGCGGTTTAAAAGATAGATAAAAAAAAGCGTGGTTGAATGTACTGAAAAGCAATGATGAGGTTTCATAAAGTTATCAAATGCAAAACTAAGTTACCCGAGGAAACCAGAAGAAATGCTAAAAGATGCATAGGTAAGAGAAAAGAAGAGGTAAATGAACAGTTTGGAAGGAGGATGATGGGGACATACAAGGGAATAGGAAGCTCTTCTGGAAGGAAGGCGAAAGGTTATAATTAAGAATGAGAATTAGGGGAACCTGCTCAGAATAATCGAATAGGGATGGTGTTTTTGTAACTCATGAAAATGCATGTGAAGGGAGTGTGGAAAGAACACTTTCGAAAATCTGTATAATATTGGCAGTAATGAAGAGGTGAATAGTGACTGTGTGTGGTTTGATGGTGCAAAGTAAGGAATAGGTATTTATTGGGATGAGGTTATTAGCAAAGAAGAGGAAATGGGTAGAGCGAGATAGTTGAAGAATGGTAAATCGCAGGTATAGATGAAATTACTGGTGAAGATGATCAAGAACGGAGGCAAGTTTTTTATTGATTGGATCTTGAAGTTGTGCAATAAAGCGTTATGGAGGGTTATAAGTTCCGAAGGGATTGAAAGGAGAGTCAGTAACTAGTTCGATCCCCTTTATAGTAAGTGGTAAGCGATGAGAAGGGAACTGTAGAAATTAATAGGGAATTAGTTTATTGAGTGTTAATATGGGAGATATGATGTTTGGTAAAATTATTGGTCGAAAGATTGTCGCCGCAGTGACTGAGAAGGACATGATTGGTGAGAAATAGGCGCGTTTAGGATAAAATGTA
This sequence comes from Trachelipus rathkii, assembly GCA_015478945.1. Lineage (NCBI taxonomy): Eukaryota > Metazoa > Arthropoda > Malacostraca > Isopoda > Trachelipodidae > Trachelipus > Trachelipus rathkii. The sequence goes on from JABUQX010046773.1 coordinate 2,206, forward strand.
GAGGAATGTGTGGATCAAATCTTACATTTAAAAACAAATGAGGGAAGAAGAATAAATTTGTATTAAGTTTATGGTTTGCAAACATCGGGCGTATTGATAGGTTTTAATAGGGAAAGCTCTATGGCAGCTGTTAGTGAATACAAGTGTTGGTGTAGGCTCTGAATGAATCAATAGAGTGAATGTATGACGCATATGAGTGCGCTGTTAAGAATAATGGTCTGCGTCAAAAGTGATTGGTATTAGTATTTAATCGGAGTGAGGCAGGGGTTGTGTTATTATCTCCTTTGGTTATTCAGTTTTGTAAATGTGGAGAAGATGTTTATTAAAGAAGAGAAAATGGCAGTGACAGAAAATGCTGTTAGTATGATGGAGGATGGAGATGATGGAGGGTGCCCTACCTATTATATTCGTATGATTTGGTTTTGTTTGGCCAATATGGAGAGTTTGAGAGATGGAGACCGAGATTTGGGCAAGGTGTGTAAAAGGGTGGTTTTGAAAGTAAACGTAGATGAAGACTAGAGGTTATGGTTTGTGCAGTGACGGACTCAGTCCTCAGTGTGAATGTTTTGTTAGATGGTATGCAGCTGGAAACAACTGTCTGAGTTTAAATAATTTAGGGTATTATGTTTTCCTTGATGCAGGAAGTGGCCTGGTGCAATAAATCGTTGGTTAGTAGATGTATAGGGACTAAGTCTTTTAGAGTGCTAGGGTCTTACATGAAACGGTATCTTTGTTACCTGAGCAATTTGCAATAGTTGCTACACTATGGTTTGGAAATAAGAAGGTATAGATCTACAGTTCAATGTGTTCAGATGGACATATTAGGGGCGTGCTAGGTGTTGAGGAAGAATTGATAAAAATGAGGCATGAACGTATTAGAAGTTGTGTGGTGTGAAGAAAATGAGTAAACGAGAGAATAAATGAAAATATGTTGAGCTGGTTTGGTCATGTGTGGAAAGGATGTTTGATAGTCGGTTTTTAAGCGGATTGTATATCGTGACGAGGTGTGTTGGAAACCGGTGACCGGCGGCTGGGAATCGAAGAAAAAGTTTGGAGTCAGTAAACGAATGTCTGAAAGGACAGAAATGTGAGTTTGGCAGAGGCGAGAATAAAGTGCATAATAGGGGGTGAATGCGGGGTTTTGTGTAGGGGGGTAATTGGGTGTGGCCTCACCTGGGTCACAGGGATGAAACCCTTACACTGACGATTTTATTATACGTGAGGGTCCGCCAGCAGTCTCTTGAACCCTAGTGGGAATTTTTCTGACTGCGTCGAGTCCCGTTTTTCCTTTTTTCTTTTCTTTCTTTACTATTAATTTTGTGAAAGAAAATATCCTTTGAGCATTACTATCATTATCTTCAGTATAATCACTATCACTATTATATTACTCCCCCGTAAAACGGGTTGTACTTGCGATCATGAGGTAACTTGGAAAACTTTTGACCAATGTACACATTTTGGTGATAACTCCTAAACTATTTGGAGTAGAAAGGTGGTTTTAAGGCTCATTTTGTTCGCAAAATGATGCTCTTTTAGATGGTATATAATGTAAAAACACAAACCTTTAAACTATCCTGTTTTCATGCAAATGTGTAGCTTATTCATTTTTCTATTTTTCACACCCTGAAAAATATTACCTCTCTATTCCGCCGATTTCCGCGTCAAAATATTCTGACGCCCCCGCCAAATTTTTGCTGTAGGAATAAGGTCATGATAAGGTATTTTTTTCCAATAATTGAAAAAAAAAAAAATTTAATACGGTTTTTAATTTTTTTTATAGTTTTTTTAACTCCGCGGTGGGCAATTTTGGAACACATTCATGGTTAACTTGGATCACACCTTCACCTGAGCTTTAAAAATGCCAAATTTTTCTACTATACATTATTTTTTCTTTTGAGACTATTTTAATACATTTAAACAAACTTATCATAAAATTAAATAGGAAACGCCCGTAGAAGGATGAAATTTTGAGATTGCATAGAGGAGGAAGAAGTAACGATGGAGTCCGGCATTTGAGCCTGGCATCGGTGCGGTAAGTTGAGTTATGTAAATTTATCTTGTAAATTAATACAATATTTGGTGTCCTTATCATATGTTATCTAAGCCCGTAAGAACTCGAATATGGTGATTTCATTTTCATAAAGGTGTGTCTCGGTGACCCCCAGAGGGGGTCCTCCGTAACGAAAAACAGTGCATAGAATTAGGAGTCTTAGAGAGCCTCATAATCCCTCTTCCCAAAAATTCTTTTTTGGGTTATACTTTTTTGGCATCTCCTTTCTCTATCCGTGTAACTCTCGTCGTAAACGGGGGTGCAAGCCCCTAAAAAATAGGAAATGCTGTAGAAGGATGAAATTTGGAGAATCGTACCATAGAAGAAGGGAGAATCAGGGGCTGAGTCAAGGAGACGGAATTGGTTCAACAGCAATTAAAATATTACGATCTTAATTTTAATTAATTTAAAATTAGATACTCTAGAAATTAAGTTTTCAAGATAAATTTTAAGGTACTTAATCTTGTCAAGACAATTTTAGCTTGAATGGCCTCCTGATGATTTGGAACACCCTTCCTAAGTTTCCATCATCAAGTTCTACACCTTACCACACTTACGAGCCTCCTATGAAGATAAAAAACAGCAGAATGGGCAAATAAATAGCAGGTAAATATAGACCAAATTGATTAAAGCGCGTATTTTCATTTATTTACGTAACCAGTTTTTTATAATTTGCATATAAATAATATGTTGAATCTACCCAATAACAATCCGTTTTCCATATTGACCTATCCCTCTTCCCGTTTTTACGTATATATATCTCTATTTAGCTTATATATATTATATAATATATATATATATTATACGAATATATAGTTATATATATATTACTACTATATATATTATTATATTCTTATATACGCGTATATATATATATATATAATAATATCATATATATTTTTTTATATAGTATATATTATATAATATACTATTATATATATATATCTACTATATACATATATATATATATCCTATCTTATATATACCAAATAATAATAAATAATATATCATAAATAATTTCATAATCAATAATAATAATAAATTATATAATAATAATAAGTAATACATCAGCGAATGTCAAGGATTATCCATTGAAAACATCATAATAAAACTTTAAGCTACGTACAAAATCTATTCTTCATAACACTAAAAACCTACTATTTAGTATGTATTTTAACTGTATTTTAATGCTAAAATACCCTAAACAGACTTGATTATAATTATGAAAAAAAAGTAATTTAAAAAAAAAAAAAAAAAAACAAAAAATTTTGTCCTTTGGTTTTTTTTTTAAAAAAATAAACCGTGTTTTTTTTAAAAAACAACGGTTTTTATATATAGAACTAAGAAAAGATCATTAATGAAAAGTAGGAATAAAGTAGGACGATAAGACAGAACCCTGAGGAACAACCACTATTGAAAGAAAAGAAGAAGATAGTCGCCCCATCAAGACAGCCGATATTTGAGCGATCTGAAGAAAGCTAGATATAAGTAAGCAAGAGAATGGAGGAAACCCAATGGCGGGGTCGGAGGGAGCTTCGGAGAGCAAGTCGACGCGGCCATATCTCGTTCGAAACCTCTGCTTCGGTATCACTGTCTAAGCCGCCAACCCACCTCCAATCTCCGTAGCTCTTCCTAAGAGCAAAAAAACCATAAATCGGTTAGATAATAATGTATATCACCAGTAGATCTTCGTGCACGAGGGCGTACTGGCGATCGAAGTGAGTTTTCCTCAAGATCGAATGTATAGAAGTGAGCCTGCTAGAAGGTTTCAAAGATCTAGATAGAATACAAGTGAGAGCTATCATACGGGCGACTAGTTAAGTAATTATCAGAGCAGGGCTTCCTCTTTTGTCGTGCAAATTAGGCTTGGACATTGTAGAGCTTCCACCACTGGAGGTACTGGCAAATGTGCCTACGCTATTGAGACAAGAGAATATTGTGTTTCAGCGAGGGGCCGAAGAGATTGAGCCTTTTCAGTAGGAGAGCTATTAGCAAGACAATGATCAGATCGAATAAGAGACGGAAAGGCAGATTTAAGAAGTTGCTAGAGATGAAAAGATTTGTCAGTAGGAGAACCCAAGGATGGTTAGCGCACTTTCCTTTTGATGAAAGCCAGCTGTTGCTCGTGAACGAGTATTCCCTGCAACGCATCTTCTAGCTGAAGTGAAAATTAGCGAAGAGCCGATAGAAGAACGAGAATTTTCCCACACCCGATAGGCACTGTCTCCTAGCCTGAATTGCCAGAGAATAGGCACGATCGGCCATAGAATTATGAGGAAAGAAAATTTTAGCTGAAGAAGGAATGCACCTGCTCTATTCCCCCCATCAACCGATTACAGCTCCTCCTTAATCTTTTAAAGTCTTTATACACTTCATCGCTCTATCCCTTATTGAGGTAGCCAATTTGCTATCATCTGCAAACTTGGAAGCCTTACATTAAAGTCCCCTGGTCTAAAATAAGTTTATACATGTCATGAGGAACGCACTTGAGCTAAGAATCGTTACGGTCGACCACAAACAATTCTCCTCATTTTCATTAATAAAAACTCATTTTCATTGATTAACTTAATTATTATTATTTATTATATTATTTATTATTATTATTATTATTATTATTATTATTATTATTATTATTATTTATTATTATTATTATTATTATTATTGTTATTAATATTATTATTATTCATTATTATTAATTTTTATTATTATTATTATTATTATTATTATTATTTTTGAAACTTAAGGAATCAAAAAATTTTTTGAATCGGTATTTTCGGGGACGGTTGAACTCCCTGACCCCCGTCTACAGAAATTGATATATAATATATATGATTATATATATATATATATATAGTATATATAGTATATTAATATATATATAATATATATATATATATATATATATATATATCTTATTATATATTATAATTTTTATTTATTATATATTGGGGTCAGAGCCATAAATAGTTTTAAAAAATTCAGTGATGATATTCTTGCATAAAATATAAATAATATGTGTCAATAAACATTTCACCGAATAAAAGCCTCGTTTCCAAGATGCACCAGGTGATGAAACTTATGTGGAACATATCTGATATATTCCACTTTCCCGCCCGATACCACATCTCAACCTTAAATAATAGCACAAATACACCGTAGGCAAAGGTTACGAACCTTGTTTAGTTTACTAGTTCCGTATCCTCGCTCATTTATAACATATACTAAGTCCGGTTGTCGCGTCAAGTTCTGTGTTCAAGTGTTGCTCAATTTTCAAAATGATTACAGCCAAATACGTGAAATGTGCGATATGCATTTGTTTTAATGTCGTACGAACGGTAATTCAAATTAACAGCCATGCGTCTCTATGAAGGAATGTACCCTAATCAGACATGTTAATTCTACCTCAATACTATGTTTGCACGTCTCCATTAAAACGTTTTAGAGAAGCAGGAAGTTTTAAAAATACTTACTAATCGAAACGGGAGACCTCGCACATTATCAACTCCAGATGCCGAAAGAACAGGTTCTCCAAGAACTTGAGCACAGTCCTACAACAAGTACACTACAAGATTGCTGCAACACTAACATGTAAGTCATTCGGCAGTTGTGTATTGAAAAATCCACTTCTGTACCCTTATCACATCCAACCAGTGCAGGAACTTGTACCAATAGATTTTCCTGCAAAAAGTAGCTTTGTGTCGGATGGATGCAACAGAAAATTTCAGACATTCCTCACCATTTAGCAGAAATATTGTTTGCACTCGACTGAGGCAAAATTCTTTTTTCCAGAGACGCCACATTCGAACTTCCACAACAATTCACGATATGCGGCTGATAAGAATCCCACATCAATAAGTTGAAATGCCGCCAATCTAACACCAGTTTTCCAACATATGTATGGGTCGCAATTGTTGGCGACCATTTGATGGGTCCATTCTTTTTACCAGCGAGGCTTACTTGGAGACGTTTATTAATCGCCAATTTCTTGAACATGAACTATGCCTACACTACTGGAAGACGTCCCATTTCAATAATTAAGATCTAAAATGTATTTCATGCACGCGGCGCTCCAAGCTCATTTCAATTTAGTTTGCTCGTAACTATTTGAAACTTGTATATCCACGCCGTTGGATAATTCGAGGAGGTACAGAACCTTGGCCTCCGCAGTCTCCAGACCTAAATCCATTGGATTTCTTCTAGTGCGGTCGCCTGAAACATTTGGTTTATACAGCAACAGTTGAACGTCCCGAAAATTAAGGGCTCGCATAATCGCGTCTTGAGACACAAATTCGGCACACACACAGGTATATTTGAAACGTGTCCGTCCCATCAAATGCGTTTGCTACGATAGAAGGCCTGTATTGCCCGATGGGGGTGCTCCATTTTCAACATTTGTTAAAGCCTTAGTGCTAATCCATTGCTTCGGTACTATTTTGTGTATAATTTCCTTCTGTGCAGTAAATGTTTGTATTCTTAATAAATTGAATAATTTGAATGAGATTTGTTAACTAACTCTTCCAAATTTTAGTTTAGTTACTAATTGTAATTTAATGTTTAAATAGGTTTTCCATCACCTTGTATCTTGGAAACAGGCCGTTTTCGGTGAAATGTTTTATGACACATTTTATCTTATATTTAAGCAAGGAATATCATGCTGAATTTTTTTCTGCAAATATTTATATATACTGTATATATATATGATAATATAATATATATATCCTTTTATATTATATAATATATATATATATATTATATATATTATATATATATATATATATATTATCACTTATATTAAGTATATATATATACTTATATTATATATATATATCATATATATTAGAGTTGAGAGAGAGTAGAGAGAGAGCTTTTTAAAAATAGTTTTTTCAATTAATCGTCATCTGGTCAAAATTTGCTCTAATCGTCATCGCCATCGGCAAAAATTTCATAATCTGTCCCAATCAAACAATATTATATTATATATATATATATATATCTATTATATATATATATAATATTATATATATATACTTATACCTATTATACCTATATAATATATATATTATATATTATAATATATATATATATAATATATATATATAAAGGTTTAAATATTTGCATAATTGTAATTTTAATTTATATAAGGTGTAAAGCATCGGGTATACTTGTTCCTCATTCCGCAACGTCAACGGGTGGTTCTATCCCGGAAAGGCAGAATTCTTTACCTTCCCGATTATTATGTTCTTGTTTAAGAACCTTATATAAATATAATTGCGATTTTGGCAATATTTAAAATCTAACAAATTATTAAAGATACCGGAGGGATAAGACGCTCACACCTGGTGATTCGCCTGAAAGGGGCTCGGTTTTGCTTTAAAAACTCTCTTGAAGACCCAACTTTTTGGGTTGGGGGGATAGCTCAGTGTAAAGCATCGGTTATTCCTCATTCGCAAACATGCGTGGTTCATATCCGGAGAAGGCAGTAATTTTTTACCTTCCGGCCCATTATATGTTCTTTGTTTAAGTTATATATATATCATATCAATATATATATTATATATATAATATAATATATATTATATATTATACTATATTATAAATATATATATATTTATATACTATATATATATATATATATATATCCCAAAATTGCTTGTTGGGAATTTCAAATTGATGCCTTGAAGATAGGAGCGCAATGAACAACACCAGTTCCGTTTAATATTTATTACTAATCCATACACCGATTGCCAAAAAAATATAAATAAAAATGGAATCAATATAAGAACAAAATTAGGTACAAAAAAAATGAAATTTTACATAAGGTATAATTGAGCCATAAGTGGCAAGGCATTAGTATTCAAAACATATATAAAATTTTCACCAATTAAGTTTTCAAAAAAAAAAAAACTAGAAAACTTTAATGGGCATAATCGATCTGGCATTAACTCAATGGACTAAATTACCGGATCCTCCCAAAATGATGTTAACATAAATTACGAAAAAAAAAAACCCAACATTACATGTCATACTGTATAAAAAAAATTAACCAGTTAAGTACAGGGTGGATATACAAATTTCCTCCACCTATAAAACACAAATTAAAAATTCATTAAAAATTTACCTAACACCCTCTCATATAAGATGAGAAAAATCTTTAAAAATGTATATAAAAAAATATAAAAAAAACTTACATAATACCTCTCTCAAAACTCGGAGGAAAAAAAAACCTCTAAAATGTATTCAAAAAAATCTAAATATAACCTTCATAATACGTCTCTCAAATCCCGGAGAGAAAAACCTTAAAAAGTATTCAAAAAAAATATAAATGCAACTTAAATAAGGCATCTCTCAAAACCCGGAGAGAAATACCTTAAAAATGCATTCAAAATAATATAAATACAACTTAAATAATGCATCTCTCAAAACCCGGAGAGAAATACCTAAAAAATGTATTCAAAATAATATAAATACAACTTAAATAATGCATCTCTCAAAACCCGAATATAAATACAACGTAAAATTGTATTCCATAAAAAATAAATAAATACAACTTTAAATTAATTGCATCTCCAAAACCGGAAGAAATAAAATACAAAAAAATGTATTCAAAATAATATAAATACAACTTAAAATTTTAACAAACCAACGCCACTCATAGAAAATCTGAACATTGATCTTCGTTACGAGTAAACCTACAAAAAAAAATCCGAAAAGATTTTTTCAGAAAAATAAAGAGATTACATTCATAGGTTCCCATAAAAATCAAAACAAAATTTTATCCAAACCCCATGAAAAAAATTTTCACAAGGCCAAAAAAACTTTACCTCCTGCAAGAAAATTTCATTAATAATAAAATCATCTTCCTGAAAAAAAAACATATAAAGAGAATGCATTCAGAAATCGACCTACGAATCAAATTGAATTTGGCGAGTAATTAATATAGTCATACACAAACCCATGGACCATCAAGTCCTATTTCAAAACTCAAGAGATTTGACCGTGATTTTAAATTGATTCCACAAATGGTGTGGGAATCTTAATACACCAAAAAAATTGCATTAAAACTACAACGTTCCACAAGAAAAATATAAAGATCCAAAAACCTGGATATTGATTGTCGCCAAAACAACATAAATTTTAGAATCCCTACAGGAGTTGCACCCAAAAATTAAAAATAAAAAAAAAATTTCTTAGAGAGTGGGGCGCCTTCCCCCGAATGATCGCGTACAGATAACGTTTTATGGTTATTTGCAAGCGTGGTGGCGAAAAGAAAATAATACTAATAGTAATAACTTTAAAACACTCTACTCAAAAAAAATAATATTAAAATCAAAATGAAAAACTTATAATATAAAAAAAATTTCCGTTACAAAATGATATTAACTTTGAGGAAGAAAATTTAATTTGTTTTTCTCTTAAATACTAAAGTCCTCAAAAAAATTGGGAACTCGAGCCGGACCTGGGGGCGACTTCACCCGAGAGTTCACTTTCAAATAAGATTTTTAGACTTATTTGAAAGTGTGATTTTAAAAAAATGAATTTTAGTAAGCTCTAAATAAATAATACTAATAATAATAACTTTTAGCCAACAGGGATTTTTCACAGGGACTAGCTACCAAAATAAGATAATAATAATAATAATAAAATTAAAAATAACTTTCACTTTTCCATCGCGTCTCAAATGAAAAAATAAATAAAAATAATTATAATAATATTATAAAAATAACTTTCATTTTTCCATCGCTTCTAAATAAAAATAAAAATAATAATAATAATATAAAAATGCCCTTCGCATCTTGATAAAAATAATAATAATAATAAAATAAAAATAATGTTCACTTTTCCATCGCGTCTCAAATAATAATAATAATAATAAATGATAAAATAAAAATAAAAATGCCTTTCACTTTTCCATCGCGTCTCAATAATAATAATAATAATTATAATGATAAAATAAAAATAAAAATGCCTTTCAGAACACATATTCATTCCAGTAATAGCTCAAAGAAAAAAAATGGAGCTACCCAAAAACGTTAGCTTAAGCCTGCCTCACAGAAAAAAACGTTCGGGCCTGATTTACTGCCGAAAAAGCAAGAAGGTGGTATTAGAGTATTATCATAGCCGTCCCTAGGTGTATTGCTGTAAAGTTTTAGATAGTAAAGGATTTTAATAATATATATAAAAAAAGAAAAACTTACTAGCTGAGCTGAAATATATAAAATATGAGATTTGGAACAAGCACATGTATTAGGTTCTCACTCGAATCAAAAGTGATCCCCATGAAAAAAATACAGCCGGCCCGAAGGGAATGGAGGGGGGGGGGGGAGAGATGGTATTCCCTTAAAGTGGGGAGTGTCTCAAAAATGATGCTAAAAGGCTTACGTGGGGAATAGATTTTAAATTTCCTTTGCAGAATTTTCATGAAAACAACTTTCTCAAAAAAGTTTTTAATTACAAAGAAAATTATAAATAGAATCATAGAAAGATACAAAAATCGTCGAACAAAACATAGAAAAAGTACTTCGGCGTTAGAGCAAATAAAAAAATACGTGAACATGGATAACTCCGTGCACACACAGACTTTTTATCTGAAAGAGAGAAGCAAGTGAGGGATGGAAAAACTCGTTTACGTGGCTGATCGATCCACAGTTTAGAAAATTAAATAGTCTGATGACGGGGGGGGTAAGTCTATTGATACGAATTTTCTGGAAGTCGGAAACGCAAAATTTCTTAATTAGTCTACTGATAAAATAGGCTTTTATTTCCTAAATTTTCCTTTATCGGAACCAAATGCTTTCGTAACGAGAATTCCCCTGCCAGGAAAAGTTTTTCTGTATTATTGGAGTTCTTCTGCCGATGATTATGAGTAAACGGGCTTATTGTGTGGGTAAACCAGCGTGAAGTATGTCTTCTCTGGAATTATGGGGCTCTCTGAGGATCGGTATATCTGGATTACATCTCGGAATATTAATTCAGATAAGGTATGCTTGTCGTGAGGAGCTGCAGGATATCGGTAACGGAGTTCATATAACTTAGTATAGATTCCATACTGTGTGCATGAGAATAGCAATGAATAATAAGAAAAACCTAGATATGGAAAATGACTGGATGATTTGATTTAATTCTCCTGGGTCCGAGTAAAAGTTTATTTGTTTATGTTATAATCTTAACACAAAGCGTTCCCAAATGTGGTATGAATAAGACAGAGGAAGACAAAGAGGCAGAGGAAGGGGAGCTGGAAGAAATTTCAATAGAGACGAAGAAGGTAGAGGTTTTAACGACAGGAGAAGACCATATAACAATAATCGAGAAGAGAGGGTATTTGAAAGAGTAATTTTCAGATACCAGGGTGCATCCTTGGAGGAGGGAGAATAATGCACTGGTGCCTAACTTCGGCTGTTTCATAGGGCAAGGAGATGGAAGCGGTATAGGAGAAAGGAAAAGAGATTTAAAAAGTGTAGTTTTCCAACTTTAGAGAGTAATGGTAAGCTTGTAAGGAAAAATAGGTATGTAATAAGTTTACAGAAATGTTGGTTTATGGAGTTTAGTTAAAAGTAAATGGCTGAAGATATAGTACAATAATATGGTAATTACTATTTTGAGTGTAAATTTGAATGGAAAACAAATTAATAATTATCATTTAAGTTCTGCAAAATCTCTCTGAAAAGACCTTGTGCTGTAAGTGAATTTGAAAGTTTATGGTTTATACCAAAGAGTAAATATGGATAAGAGTTGATGCAGTAATGATTCTAGAATATGTACGCATTGAAAAGGGGTTTTGAAAGGATGAATGTGGTAACTTTCATAATTGGGTTTACTTCGGAGAAATGGTATGTATTAGTGTGGAATAGTATGGGGTGTATTCTTGCAAACTATATGACAGAGAGAAAGATAAGATAATTGGTTAAAGAAAGTTTCCGCGTTAATTGAGGGAAGTATTGGTTGATATGATGTTAAGAGGTTTGTAGCACTCTGTTTTGTATATCAGTTCAAGTTATGAATTGTCATAAATGAATTAACAAATTTAGTCGAGTGAGTTATGAGTTTTGGTGAGTTTTCCCAGATGTTTCTGAACTGTCCTAAAAAGATTATATATATTATCTGAGATGATACTTTTCCTAGTTGAGGTTAAATATGATTTAATTATATAGAAGTTCTATGATTGAAGCTCATATTTGTGGATATAAGGAATTTACGTACTTTGGTGAGTGACTATTAGATTATCTTTTTAATGGCTCGTTCAATGTGTTGTATTCGTTATGTATTTTGTTTTCTTTAAGTTGTATAAAGGTGGGTTTCTTTATCTGTTAAAATATCTTATCCTAGTTGGAGCTTTTTTGAATTCATCATGTGGCGGTTCCAAATGAAGGTACTTGCAAAAGCTGAACCGCTATGTTCATAGGCCCTTTTTAGCTTTTCCTGGGGTTTGCTAGAATAGCTGGTTTTTTGACAATGAGATAGAACCCAGGGATCTTTTGACAAAGCTATGAATTTCTTTGACTATGTCGTTCCAATAACATATTTTTATATAACTTAATTCTGGGGAAGTTATTAAAGAATTAAAATCTATTTTTAATCTATTTTCTAACATAAATTATTAATAAATAGATTGTAATTTTTATTTTGTTATAACCCTTTGTATTAGTTGATATTTATTCTTTTGTGCATCTTAAGTCTGTTTGGATTTCCAGGTAGCTTGTTTATCATCTTTACTGATTACCCGGTGTGTTTTGCTCAAATCCTGGATGTATTACCCATATTCCTATCTTATTGGTTTTCTCACTTTTTATCCAGAGAAAAGAAATGTGATAATAGATATCTTGAAAGGATAAGACCAATTACAATCATGGTCCTTGTAGAAATATAAATAAAATTTATGAGAGATGGTTTTATTGCAATATTTTGCTGTTGAAAAATAAGTATCCTATTACTTGAAAAATGGGTTTAACTTTTTCTAACTTTTGTGGCATATTATTAAAGTGCCATTTTTAATGTTTTTATAATATTTATAACCGTTGGTGTAAATGTATAAATTGTTCTCCACTTGGGAGTTTTTAAAAGAAAACTAAATAAATTTTTCACTACTTGTGATGTGCATAGTTGATAACCTCTACCTCGAGATATATTATTTTTGTGGTGGGTGGTAATATCAATATTGATCTGCCTCCTCTAGTTAATTGTTCTTTTGTTGTCTGTACCCTTAAAGCCATGGGAGAGGAATGTTTGTGTATCTCATTGGCAAATTCTGGGACAAAAATGTGGTCCTACTGGACGTCATGCTGGTGGAGAAGGAGGCTGATGTATTTCTACATGTGGAATGGATGGAGGAGTTGTGGATTGTTGATCTTGAGGAGATAGAGAATGATTGGTGAAGGAAAAGGTTGAAAGGTTCTTGGTTATAGGTATGGTGAGGTTAGGTGGTGGTGGACGTGGAGTTGGTATCGGATGTGCTACTTTAAAGTGATATTTTGGGGGTAATGGGGGTGGTGTTGGAGGTTGACTTTGAGATTCTGAAGGCTGTAATGAACATAGGTGCAGGAGTTCGTGCGAAAGATAGTATTGGTGAGGAATAGTTATGGAAGCCTTAGAAAGGACATTCTTTATTGGAGGGGAGGGGGAGAAAAGAAGTTTTTTACTTTGGGTTGGAAGGTGGGCGTGGGAGGAAGGTTTTGAATGAGATTAATCTGATGGAGAAGTTTGAGGATATGCTAAGATATGATGAAAGTGAGTAATTATAGAACTAGTGTAAAAAGGAGATAGAATGGGGAAAGGAGGAGGAAGAAGGAGCTTTAGGTGGAAAATGAGAAGTAGAGTTTGAAGGTAGGGAGTGAGAATCAGATATGAGGTGGGGCAGGAGAAGAAGTAAAGGGTGCTGGTGGTGGGGAAGGAGAATCAGAGTAGGTGGAGGGTGAGGGGGGGAATGGTAAGAGATATTCTCTGTGTGATATGCAATAGGGAAAAAAGGTTTTTTGGGGGGGAAGTTTTTATTTTTTTTTTTTTTTTTTCCTCTTTTGAAAATGTAAAGAATTTTTGTTTAGGGAAATCCCCCCCCAAGGTAAAATAAAATTTAAAGGTATTGGAGGCGTTATGGAGAGGGTAGGATGGGGAATGGATCTGTTTGAAATCACTATATATATTAAAGGGGGTTTATTGAATGTAATATTTATCAACCTTTGTGAGGATTATGAAGGGAGAAATTGAACATTTTAATCAGGCTCTAAAGTTTATGAGTGATTTTTGTTATCCCTATGAACTAAATAAAAGTTTTAGATGTTTTTAAACATTATAGGAGCAACTTTAATTGAAATGCACTAAACTGCTAGCACTGAAAAGGGGTCCGGTCCATTTCAGAGAATATGTATTTAGTGACTTAGCACCGGGTTTCTTACCGTCCATTTACAAAGAATAACATAAATCACCCTAATATACCCTAATGTGCGGGTGAGTTGAGGATTTGCCTTTATTTATGTTGCCCTATTCATTTTGTGTTTGCTTGTCTCTTTGTATGAACCGATGGTCGGCGAGCCTAGGTCCTTCGAAGAGATTAAGCTCTATTTTCCTGCTAGAGTCTGTATATATCGTTCGAATAAGTTTTTGGAGGTTATCAGTATACCTTTTGTAATAGAGAGAAGAATAAATTAGGGATATAGAATTCCCAATGGAAGGCGATTATTATTTGTACTGTTAAACAATAGGAAAGTTGGGGTACAACCTGAGAATAGAAGAATTTATAAAGTAGAAGTTTTAATTGCTATTTGTATGTGAAAGGAAATTATTTACATCCAGTACAGTGGTGGTTCGAGTTTACATAGTGTCTCAAATGATTAGCATCTTTAACATTTTCCCCTCTTCTGAAGAAGGCTTGTTTTGCTTCCATGGTAACTGCGAATGACTATTTTCACATGCTTTTAACACCCTACACTTATAGATAATATATATAGTTTACAATTAAAAGATATATGAAAAAGTGAAGAATGTTAGTTCGGGGGCTCTATTCAACTAAGTTCTATTATCCTGGTGTGTAATATATAATGAATATGTCTATCATTATACCCTTTATCTAACAAAGCCTATGCGCATAATATATATATTATATATCCTTTTAGCCGTGTGCTGGAATTAGAGTGCACAGCTACTACAATATAAACTGTCTTTCACAGCACTAATATTGTAGTCTTGCTTAATGTCATCCTTACAGGTTTGTGCAAAGGACCCAACCATCTTAATAGATAGGAGCCTGGAGAAAAATACGCTCGAATGGTAAAAGGGGGTATAAACTTTTATCTCCTGCAATACCTTGGCTTGTTCCCTTAAACTCTCTGAGCATGAGAACGCAAGTTGTGCAAATAATCTTGACCAGAGTATAAATGCAATCTTGGAAAGACAAACCTTCTCCCTGATTCTTATATTTGTTAACTCGATCCAATGCACAATGTCCAGATGGGAGAGAGTCATGATAAAATTCAATGATAGAATGTAACTCATATTGAATCAGGCTCAGCTGAAGCTAGAAAGACAGTAACCAGTTCCTATAACCCTATAAGAAAGGCAGTTTTCCTAATAACCTCATTTGAAAAGGAAATTTTAAATAATATTTTAAATGAAGATTGGTTTGGTTATGAGAAGAATTATAAAGGCTTTGCCCAATAAACAAAGATCCCTTTAACCTACTGCAAGCCTTTCGCTCTTTTATAGAGAAGGTTTCTTTTGTGAGATGAATAGCTATGTTTTTGGACAATATTACTGATCATTTATTTTGCGCTGGGATGTATAATTTAGAGGAGAGATGGGTTATCGGTTAAAAAGTCTTGGAACAATAATTTAATTTTCACTCGTTTAAATTCTTAATCGTTGAAAATTTAAAATGTTGGAGAGAATACATTCACATTAACTAAAAAGACCAGATAAGCTGATCGTATGTCGAATGAGATGGGATCTAAAGGCTGAGGTTGTCTGTAATAATTGTCACCATCGTAACCGAATGATGGTGTTCGGAATTTTTCTGAGCAGTGCAAAAATCTTAATAGCCAAAAAGCTTCCAGAACATTCGAATAAGAGTTATGAATAAGTATTGTATTTCGCTTTAGAAAGTAATTTCAATGGGAGAAGCAGTCACAGGTGTTGTGGTTTAATTGTCATTGTGAATGTCTATTGTGATGAATTAAAAACAGATCCCAAGATGCAATATTTTGAACGTCAGTCGTTGATTGAAAAATGGCTTTTTGTAAGTCCTAGGCGATAACACAATTTGTTGGTTGAGCAATATGTTTGTTTATTATAAAGTATCATTATCGAAAGCCTTCAACTGTTCTGTGACCCATAGAGAAAAGTGACTGTCTTTGATGTGAGTGTGTAATTTAGAGGCTTAATGTTTGAGGAGGTTACCCGTCCAGTAGGGAGTAAAATATAATTATAGGAAACCAAGTATAGAAACACTGCGCGAGTACGAGACGTTAGGTTGGTGCTTTGAACCCTAGTGAGAGTCTATGATGATTTTAAAGAGGGTCTGGAGAATTGCCCTCTTTGGTAGATATTTTAAATACCGAGAAAAAGGAGAGAATTTCTGAATGTTTGCTGTTCGTCAAAAATAGAACTCTTAAAATTAGTTTTTTCTAAAATATGCAATCGAGAAGACATTCTTTTAATGTTTGTCAAGATTGGTTTCTAGAGAAGATTCCTATGATAAGAACGGTCGTATCGAGTGAATACTCTGCTAAAGCGTCGCCTATAAGGATGATTGTAATACATAACCCTCAAGCTTTGCAAAGGCGACTTGGTGCATGCTAACTCACGAAGTTCAGCCGGCTGTGGAGGCAATACTGAAACCTCGGAGTTGGTTCTAAATAAAAGCAAGTAGCGGTATGGTCTTCTTTTTCAATTCCATAGTGGTGTAGTCCATATACCTTATAAATCATTCCCACGAGGTGAAAGAGGCAGCTGTTTTCCTAGAGAGCTTAAAATATTGATATTATATGCAAGGCAAATGGTGAAACACTTGTCCAAAAAATGTGTATTTGAATTAAGAGGCGTAGTACGATGACGCACTCACCCTTAGTTCCCAAAACGAGCTCTTTTTTGGAATGATCAGTAGAGGTGCCGAGTGTTCGCTTGGAAATGGGTCTTATATACCCCTTGTGAAGGGAATCTTCCACCCATTTTTCTAGTGTGTTTTAACGTACTGTTGGGGAGGCAGATATTTGGGTTCGTACATTACCTTGATTGGCGACGAGTCTCCGAGTGTTACTTTAAATTTCATTAGCGACGAATTGGTACTTTTTCATCATCTTCCAAGCTATGACTTTCTTTGTATTTGATCAAATAAGGTCCAACTAAGTTTTTGGCCAGTTGATGTTTGGATCTCTGTAAGGCTGTTGCACACTTCATGCTTCTGGGTCATTTTTAAAAAGACTCTGAAGCGAATGTTCTTTATAAGGTTGTTCCCGCAGGTTGGCTGGGCGGAGAAGGCCTTTTAGTGAGGAGTGCTAAATTGAGTTGCGAAGGTTTGCTCGAAGGGGGGGGATCGAATGAGTAAAAAGAGGGTGTGCTATGTTGAAAAGGGAGTTCTGTTTTGTGCATGTGTGTTGCGCCTACTGGACGATTTGGGATAGTTATCTATAAAAGAACGTTGACCCTGGGGTGTAGACAGTGTGGCTGGCAAGGACGGCTGCCAGATAAATAGTATACATTTGGGAGGAAGTGACTTTTGTCAGAATGTCTGCAAAAGGTGTAGGTGGTGTTAGGCGGGTGGGGGTTTTGTGCCTTAAGCGAAGAAGAGAGCATTGTTAGCGTAGATTAGAGTGGTTCTTTGGAATAAGGGGTCAATGAGGGAGACGATTTGTTCAATTAGATGCTTAATTTAAATAGTAAGGGTATCTGTGGTCGTACATTATAGTCAATTAGCAGAATTAGCTTGGGATTCATGTGTGATTATATGAAGGCATTTAGGGGAGAGGGGTGGTGGTGGATGTATGTGTTTGAGGGTTAGGGAGAGGTTTTGTGTCATTGGTGGGTATTGTAGGTAATAAGAGGGATTGAGAAAGTGTAAGCTGGTGTCAGAGTAGCAATAGAGTAGGAGGGTGTATTTTATGTGTTTTTCAGAATCTAGACCGTGGTGGTGATTAAGAGATTAGAACCTAAAAGTAGATTCGCTTGAAGGCGCACACAGGGAGGTGTCGGGTGCAGTGGGACCTGATGATTTACCGGTATTAGATTTATGGGTTTTAGATGTGGTATGTGCAAAAGTGTAGTACCTAAGTCCTTCGATTAAAAATATCCTGGTAGGGAATTTCGACTGTCAAAGTATAGGTGAGTTTGTTTACTAGCGGTATCTTTTTCTAAGTTTGGGTTTTCTAATTCAGCTGATATAGGGATGCTTTTTTGTGAAAGGCTGTGGAATTAGATCCTATTAAAGTAGTGCTAAGAGAAAGGCGTTTGGATTTGTTTAATTAGTAATTGTCAAAAGCAATATATTGAGTATCGAATGAAAATGAGGGCAGGTCCTATTAAAGAATGACTATTGTTGCTTGTTCATTGACCTTGATTATTTTGTATTATTTGCAAGAGAGGAGATAAAGTGTTTATCTCCGTTGGGGATGGTTGCTTGTGTGATAAATCTACTTTGTGGTTTAGTGCTTTGAATTTGAAAAAGAGAAGTGGTTGTGGTTGGATGATAGAAGTGATATTGGACTCTACGTATAGGTGTGGGGTGTTGAGTAAGAAAGAATTTATAAAAGTCGCGGTTGAGAAAGGAGAGAATTTTTGTTGAGATTAAAGTTGTTTTGTGGCTGTGAGGTGTGGGGGTCGGTATTCTTTTGTTGCGCTCTAGAGAGGTGGAATGAGTAATGGGGTGGGTTGTGAGTTGAAATGGTGGAACTGCGTCAATTAGGTGGAAGGTGGAGAGGAGGGAGTGTGGGTGCCTACTTTTAGGAATGGGATAGTAGATGTGATATATTTTGGGGCTGGATTGTAGATGATGCGAGAGATTTTCAAACGGGCGTGAGGAGGAACGAAAATGGAGGGGGAAGGTTCTAAATATTGTTATCAAAAGAGTGGGTCAGAAGGTAAATATTATTGCTGGTGCAAGAACCATGGAGTGTGAGAAATCTAATAAAGAATCTTGATAACGTTGCTTTCAGTAAAAAAATTCTTAAAAATTGTAATCTGAGAAATCTTTGTTGGAATAGAAGGTGAGAGGTGCCCGTGGGCAAACCCTTATTCATTCTTAAAGTCTGAGCATGGTTGAGGAGGTAAGAGAATTTAAATATTTAAAAACAAGAGAGAGAGAGAATCATAGTTTTTATGTCTTTCAATGAGGAATTTTGAGGAACCTGAAAAATAGAATGGTAACATATAATCAGAACAAGAGGGAGAGGTTTTATAAACGTATGCTGAGGTGTGTTCAGGTAATTTTGGCCACTCATGTTTGCAGAATTTTCATTTAGAAATGTTTCCCTATGCTAAGAAATTTCGAAACTTGGAGTAATATTACGTATTCTAGAGTGGTGGCTATGTTAGATAGTAACGATTACGTTTTGTCATGTGCCCCACTTTAACAATCTTTTGCTTTCTAATAGTGGGTTAAAGTGCGCTTTTCGAACCTCGTATTATCTCCCATGCTACATGTGCTTGTCTCTGTCCTCACAACTATCACTAATGCTTACATGTGTGCTGATGTGAGATGCCTAAAGCATCGCTGCTTTTTTTACCTTTTTCATCCTCGGTGCATACCTTATCACATTTCACCATTTCTCTAGTTACCTTTCCAATGCTCGCATAATGCCTGAAACAACGGTCATTCAACAAACTTACACCTTCATTGTATACTTCCTCGGTTTTTCACTTATATGTGCGGCATTGTAAGTGGTAAGCTGGAATCATGCAGACTGTTTGTCATATATTAGTCAGCTATTTTCTTTGTGAGATATTGTGTCTTCATTTTCCTCATTTTCATTTTTATGTGCGGCATTTAGTGCTAAACTGGAATTATCCAAGACCTTTGTCATATATATTTCTACTACTTTCATTTTGTGCTATTGCGTGATGTAGTTTTGATAAGGGTTCTTATCTAGCCATGCCTTGTACTCGTAAAACGGATCAATGAGGGGGACCCCTTGTAGAGTGTGAAGGAGCTCAGAGTTGGATTTAACATTTTGTCATGTTCTAGTCCTGAAAGCTTTTCCTGTTTCCATTTGTATATTTGACCTCGATGTGTTAAGTTTATTAGCTAGTATTATCAAGTTAAAGAATTAGTTGTAATGTGCAACGCTTATTAACATTATTATTAAAAAGTTTAGGTTTATATAAATTTAAATTGAAAATCAATTTTTAAAATTACCAAACATGGACTGCTGTGATATTGAGGGATGCGTGAGATTCTTGAGCAGAACCCCTAGAAAGCAATACATTTTGATTAAGATTATCCAACTTATAAAATTACCAGACCTCGGGCCGCGTCCTCATTTCTTGTACAGTCTCAGGAAACGATTCTTGGGGATCCGTCATCATTGCATGTGTACTCAAAAACTGAAAAATTAAAGAGAGAGTATAGAGACCATTTGCATCCTAGTCTAGTGTATTATTTGGGTGATGGGTGCTAAGAGAGACAGCATTTGGCGGGTTCGATTTGATGATCACACACAGAATTTGGAGCATTTAAAAGTTTGCATGTGTTAACATTTGTCCACATTTAAATATATATATAACCGATGCTCCTTGATCAGGAGGGGAGGTGTGCTTCCATTAGTCCTGGCCCTCGCAACCGTCAGTTGGAAAAAAATCTGTTCATGTGCTTGTTACTTCGTGGTAGTGAGGTTGTTTGCCAACAATCAGATGCGGCGGTCATAGAAGAAGTTTGTGTTTGTTGAGATCATATGTTCATTCTGGCAGCTTCTGTTGCGTAATGGTGCCCTGTTGGGTTCCGCCATTCGTGTTGGCCGTAGGATGTTGCGTCATTAGTTTTTCCATGTAGACACATGATTTTGTTGAGGTTTATGGCTAGAAGCCTTGGCGCCTGGGGCTTATGGTGTTCACTCCCCTGATAAGATTTTTGTCTAGGAATAAGTACGCCAGTTCCCATCATCCATTCTATTGTTCATGGAATTTTGTTGTAATACTGCTCAGTTATAGCGTGCTTAAGGTTGGAATATTGGTGCTTTATTTGGATTCCTATTTAGAGTCTCTGCAGTTTGCGTTTCGTCCTCGAGCCGATGCTTATGTGTCAGAACAAGTGACGGTAGTACGGAAATCTAATAGAGTGGACAAAAGGGCGAGTTGGTATGTGGCCTGCTCGTGGGTCACGGAATGGAAAAGCAGATTTGGGGCGTTTTGGCGGGGGGGGGGGTTTGTCCTAGGTTGAAAAACAGGGGCTTGCAGCTTTGCAAAATTGTTGGAAGGTCTTCTTTGAAAGTTTTGAGGAGAGTGCTGGAAATTTTGGCGCTGAGGGAAATTCTGAGGCTTTGGAGAGAATGGAACAGCTTTTTGGAAATGAATATTTGCCTGAGGGACAACCATTTTGATCGGGTTATTCAAACTTCCTTCGGACTTCTGCAAAAACTCCTGGATTTGGTCCGTAATGTCTAGGTTTGGGTTGTAGAACTTTTTGAAATCGCGGCGAAATATATCAGGCTTTTCAGGCAATAAAGTACCAAGATGTAAGAATGCCGTGGCCGTGATGAGTTTTTCGTCTGGTTGAAAAGCGTCACCAAAATGAGAAAGGTTGTCATAAAGTTCTGTGTATAATTCTTGTAAAGAGAGAGCAACAGAACTAAGAGAACGATTATCTGCCCATTTAAAGTTTCTTATTCGCAACATTGCGTCAAGAGATGAGAGAGGTTTGTCAGGAAAAATTAGAGCTTTTATCTTGGCCATGAAAACATCAAGGGTTGGGACATTGAAGATTTTTGGCTTCGCGTTCAAAAATTGTATCACTTCAGAATCAGGATCGTTACTCCCCTGATTCAACGCCTGGGCCAACTTGGTTGTTTCAGAGACACAATGCTTGAGTTGAATGTTCTCACGGACATTAATTTCCCAAGTATTTAAAGAGGGGCCAGTCCATCTGCCGTTGACTCTGCCCGTGAGAAGCAATTCAGGCCTCGTCACTTGTGTGATGGTGGCGATAGGCTGAGCCGTAGATTGGGTTTGAATTTGGGCTGGATTTTGAGCCGTATTTTGGGCTGTTCCACCATTATTTTGTGTGCCATCATTGGGTGGCGTTTGAACATCATCCATGGTCATTATGTTATTGTTTTGTTAATGTTACACAAAAAAATGACCCCGAAATTTTACTTGAAATTTTACATTAAAGAAATGGCTATGTGTATTCAAGATATTCAAAAGGGGTGAATAAAAAGTTAATTAAAATATACTATTGAAATTAGCCTTTATAATTTGATAAACGTGAGATTTTTGTCTAACCTGGTATGTGCGAATGTTCCGGGGGATTTCAGACTGGCAATCGATGGTGTATATCTTGCGAGCTTCTTTCACAACTTCTTGAGGTAACTTCAGAGTGAAGAGGACGCCACTTTCCCAAAATTGCTTGTTGGGAATTTCAAATTGATGCCTTGAAGATAGGAAGCGCCAAATGAACAACAACCAGTTCCGTTAATATTTTTACTATTTGGCCAACACTGAATGTGCCAAAAAAATATAGAATAAAGAACTAATAAATTATAAATTAGAAATATAGTACATAAAAAAAGAATTTTTACGATAGGTTTGACCATAGTGGCAGGCATTAGTATTATCAAAACATATATAAATTTTTCACTTTATAAAATTTCAAAAAATAAAAACTAGAAAACTTAATGGGCATAGATCGATCTGTGGCATTAACTCAATGGGACAATTACCGCGGGATCCTCTCGCAAAATGATGTTAACATGAAATTAGACGAAAAAAAAAAAAAAACATTACATGTCATACCGTATAAAAAAAATTAACCAGTTAAGTACAGGGTGGATATACAAATTTCATCCACCTAATAAAGACAACAGAATTAAAAATTCATTAAAAATTTAACCTAACACCCTCTCCATCAAGGATGGAAAATGCTTTAAAAATGTATATAAAAAAAATATAAAAAACCTACATAATACCTCTCGTCACAAACTCGAGAAAAAAGAAAACTCTTAAAATGTAATTCAAAAAAATATAAATAAGCAACCTTCATATACGTCTCCTCAAAAACCGTGTGTAACAGTAAATATGTATTCAATCAAAAAAAATATAAATACACTTAAATAGGCATCTTCTCAAAAAAGAAGAGCGCAACAGTTGCAAATGCATTCAAACATAATATAAATAAACGTAATAATCATCTCTCTAAAACCTGGAGAGAAATAGGCCTTTTAAAAAGTGTATTCAAAATAATATAAATACAACTTAAATAATGCATCTCTCAGAAAATAATGAGAAATAACCTTAAAAATATGAAGAAGCAAAATAAATGAAATAAGCAACTTAAAAATGCATATCTAAAACCCGGAGAGAAATACCTTAAAAATGCGTATTCAAAAATAATAATAAATAGCAACTTTAAATAGATGCATTCCTGCAATACCCGGAGAGAAATACCAACAAATGTATTCGAAAATAAATAAAGTATTGCAACTTAGAAAATGTAACAACCAACGCCCTGCATAGTAAAATCTGAACATTGAGTCTTCGTATCAGTAAACCTAAAAAGAAAATAAATCCAAAAAGTGTTTCAGAAAAATAAAAGATTAGAGTTGAAATAGGGTACCCATGAAAGAATCAATAATAAAATTTTTATCGCTAAACCCCAAGTCCAGTTTCCATCAAGCTCAAAAAACTTTACCTCCTGCAGGAAAATTTCTTTTAATCTTCTATCTTCCTCGAAAAAAAAAACATATAAAGGAGTAATGCATTCAGAATCGACCCCTACGAAATCAAATTGTAATTTGGCGAGTAATTAAATCATAGTCATATCACAAGGACCCATGGACCAATCAAGTCCTATTTGCAACTCAAGGGATTTTGACTCGTGATTTGTAAATCAGGATTCCAACAAATGGTGTGGGATCTATATCTTATACACCCAAAAAAATTGCTATTAAAAACTACATGACGTGCCGCCAGCAAGAAAAATATAAAATCAGCAAAAACCTGGAATATTGATTGTCTAGACATAATAACATTAATTTTACCAAAAAAGTAATTTATACCCAAAAATTGTTAATTTTACATAATTTTTTTTTCTTAGAGGTGTGAATGCAATGTGTCGCCATTGACGTCTTTGAAAAATATAAATTCCTTCGAGGGGCAGTAGTGTAGTCCCAAGATTCAACTTATCAGTTGTTTTTCAATTTAAAGAGTATGAAAATGAGCATAACGATTACCTCTTTGAAAGGAGTTATCCGAGTTCTTCTCAAAGATGAAGTTATTGTGGCTTCATAACTCAGAAGAGTAGTGCAAATTGTGAGAGAGGAAACATAAGTGTTTTGGCATAATTTATTGGAAAACAAAAAAAAGATTGGATAAGATCTATAAGGAAGGACGAGGAGAGCATCTAGTTCAACCCTCTATTGGGGTGACTTCTCCGTATTCTTTGCAACGGTTGGTGCCAATCTTATGCAAAGATAGCCACTAAGATGTTTTGAAAAAAGTTATAAAGGAGGAACTGAAATCTTCATATTTCGAAGCCATTGCGTTGCCCTCACATAAATATTGTTGAGTATTCGAAACCTAAGGCTCGGTCGTTGTGGTGCCTCTTTCTTTCCAGCCATATTTGTTCTGTGAAACTTGCATCATGTTTCTCCAGCTGTATTCAATTTTCCTCTCGAGGCCCATTTGAGGAAATTGCGTTATGCAAGGGATTGAAAGGGTTTTCTTTTTTCTAGGGGTGTCGGGGAAAATTCCGAGGTCCCGGAGGATCGGTCTTCATTCATGTATATAATGATTGATCGATGCACATGACTGGACCATAGTTCCAAGGTTGAAGGGCAGTCCTGTGAGCGTCATGACGAACGAAGGCGTGTGTAGAGTTTGCAAGTTCTTTCGGAATGAAAGAGGATCATCTGGTGGTGGTCTCTACGACACGGCACAGCTCCTCAAGCTGGTGAGGAAAGAGAGAATCCGACGAAGAAAGGGGAAGAATGTGAAAAAAATTCACCAGGCAAACGTAAGGGAGAGCCATTGACCTGCTCCACAGCTGTGCACTGAAGATCCTTCTTGAGAGCAGTGCGGATTCCCAGGAGAACCAGAGGAAGAGCTGCAGTCCAACGCTCATGTAGAGGGTGAGCTGCGAGCGATGCCTTAAGCTGACGATGAAATCGCTCTGCGATTCCGTTTGACGCAGGATAGATTCAAGCTCCCTTCCTTGATCCTTGGTAATGATAAGAGGGATACCGTACTGCACAACCCAATGAGCCATAAAAATTCTTGGATATAGACTCTGTAGTAACAGTTTTGAGAGGTATGGCTGCCAGTCAACGAGTGATACGATCAATACATGTAAGGATATATTAATACCTACCGGAAAGAGGACCGGCTATATCGATGTGAACTTTTTAACCTTTTCTTAGGTAGGAGAAAGTTACCAAGAGGTGCTCTGGTGTGTCTCTGTACCTTGGATCTCTGGCAAGAGAGATTCACGAGTCCATTTCTTTGCGTCGGTGTTAATACCAGGCCAGACCAACTTCCGAGAGGCTACAATACCGTGGTGAATAAGGGGAACTTGTTTTCTCAATGCCGGGAAGGGAAATCCACCCCGAGTTGCAGAGAAGTTCTTCCGATTCCTGTACGGTTGCTATGCCCTCAGCTGATGGAAGGAAGAGATGCCTTCGCATTGAGATTATCCAGTCTGGAAACGTGCTGAATGTCCCTAGTGAATTGAGAGTTTTACTCCAAGTGACGAGCTTCTCTGAGTGAGTGTCTTTTGTTTGATCGGTTTACAATCAGTGAGAACATGGAACTCCCGTTCCTCCAAGAAATACCCGAAGTGGCGTACATCCAGGTAAATCGCTAGAAGTTCTCTTCCGAAAGCGCTGTAGCGAGCAGGTGGCAACTTTTACAAGAAAGAGGCGAGGGGAGCCCAAGAACAATTGCTCCAGGACATCTACCCGAAGACTGGTCGTTGCAGAGTCCTACGGGTGAACAAGGGGAGTGGCGTTGGCAAAGACCTCCTCGGCATAAGTGAAGCAATGCGGCTTTCTGTACATTCTACCTTGGAGGAGACTCCCTCTCCCTTTTCTTCGAACGGAGAAGAGCGGCTGCTGAAGGAAGAAAACTATGGTAAGAGTTTATTATGCCTAAGAGCTGGCGAAGTTGTTTCTGAGAGTCTGGCAGAGAAAAAAACGACTAATGGTATACGTTAGGCAGCCCCTTGGTGGTCCCAAGAGTGTGCACAATCTAACTGGGTGAAGGGAAAACTCTACAGGCAATACAAAAGGACCCACACCACCTCTCAAGTATGATTATTTTTAAAGCAGCTGCAGCGAGATCTCGACGAATTAATCTCCAAACACGTTAACAATACTTTCGAACTTAGACTGTCAACTCCACAATTCCCCTTTCTTTAGTGAGGAGAGTTGCACAGAAAATATCTTGCTGATCCGACAACTCTTCATCCACAGTCTTCCGTCATGGGCCTGACATAATCGATATGATCTGCTCCAGCAGCTGTTGCGGATGCATTAGGTTATAGTTTTGCTGGCTACTCGAAACTCTTTCCTATTCTTGAAGCTCTTTCAAAATTGAGAAATTAACACTGGACCGCCAGACTTTTCAACAACAAAAGGGGAAGATCATACCATAGCCTTTTTTCTCACTGCCAAGTATCAACTGCACGACGATTATAAGGACGATGCCTTTGACCCAGACATTTTCGCACATAATGTTGTCATATTCACCCCTCTGCATCAGTTCTTGTTGGATCTGTATAACAGAATCTTGATAGAATCCTCTTTTCCATCTGTTTGGACTTGTAGCTTTTGTTGGAAGATCCGAAGTTGGCAGACAGCCAAAGACCAAGCCTGGCTTTTTCAAACTTCCAGTTTGGTTTTCCGAAAAAATCGGTTCAACCGCTGAATCCGTGTTAAAACTGGACCATGGGGACGTCCGAAGCCTTCTCAAATGGTGGAATGGTTCTTGGTGGGTCTTTTTATACTTTGAAAAAGCTTGTGAAACAAAGTGGAGAACGGGGGTTCTCCTTAAGCTCCACTCGCTCAGTTTCTGAGGACCGCTCCCTCTCTTTATTAAATGACTTCTGTCAGACAGATCCTCTTGAATTCAATAACATTGTTACTGCTATCCTATTGACCGTCAATTTTTCTCTCGAAGTTGATGACCTGGCGCTATATATTGCCGATGCCAGGCTGCCATTTCTTGAACGGTAACTTCAACTAGCTATTGAGAATATTTTACAATATGGTAACTCATGACTTCCATTTCTCACCCACCAAAACCTCAGCAATACTATTTAGGAAAAAAAAGGGAGTCGAAAAATCTGCCACTTTCCTCTAGCGAACCTAACCTTATATGATTCACCCATTCCTGTAACTTCACAAGTCAAATTTTAAGGGCTCATTCTAGATGACCACCTAACATACGCACCGCACATTAAATTCTTGAAAACGACTTGTCATCGCGTGCTTGACCTATTACGTCATCTCACCTCAATATTTTGGGGTGCTGATCAGGGTTGCAAGTCCCTTTTACTTGTGAAGAGAGTGGAGTCGGAGTCGTAATTTATGGAAAAGGGTGAGCGAGTCAGATAATTTTGGAAG